>JABUQX010044900.1:15000-24656 GCA_015478945.1 Trachelipus rathkii | reverse complement strand
TAGACTTGGAACAATACATTCCTGTAAGTATTATTAGCTGCTTTTTTCGTTATGCTCATGTTGTATTTACAGAATTTTTGTAGTTACTACTGTACTAAAATAATTCTACATATGGTAAAGTTACAGGCTTCAACATTTTAGAGATTATTTGAATGGTATGTATTTATAGGTGTAGTCTTGTAATCCACAAACCAGAAAAACATACAAAATTTGGCCTGTATATTGGTTAAATAAAAGCTAATTTCATGATCAACGACTTAGTAAGTACATTTTCGCTGTAATCCAGGAAAACTGAAAAAAAGAAAGGTGAGGCAAGTAATCTAAAGATGGCAAAATCAAAGAGTTAAATTGCTCTTTGGCATAGTTACTCTAGCGCGGGCGCCCTGGCCCGCCCTTTGTGGCGGGAGCACCGTTCTCAGCCAATCTGGGGAGGGTCTGGCTCCACCTCCTCTGGCTGATTAGCCGGCGCTCCAAATCTAAGAGACTTTAATAAACTGTCCCCTTTCTTTCAAACTCCTTTGACCCTCTAAATCTGGCGACGCATCTGCCGAAGCACCATCTCTTTTCTTCTGGGTAAAAATTTACAAAGTGGCAATTTCTGTTTCCTTTGGGAGTTTAGAATCTCCTGCGTATTCGCCATCTTTTTGCGTCGTAATCGTGTACCCCAAGGGTGCTCGCTCTCGCACGAACATTGCAGTATTGAAAACCCCAGACTTGCTCTGTTGTGGTGCCTCTTTCCAGCTACTTCTGTTCTGCGGAATTGCCTTCTTCTGTTTTTCCAACCGTATTTAATCTTCCCTCTTTAAAGCTCCACGTCTGCGCTCTCACCTGAAAGAGATTTGCGTTGCCAGGATTGTGGGTTTTCTTGTTTTAACTTCTGCCCTCCTTGAAAAGGCCCAGTCCTGTCCGTGAGTGTAGGAAAGCACTGTAACAAAAATAGCACAAGAAGAGAAAGAAAAGGTTAATTTTTCACTCTCCTCTCTCTCTCTCTCTCTCTCTCTCTCTCTCTCTCTCTCTCTCTCTCTCTCTCTCTCTTTTTCTTTCTCTTTCTTTCTTCTTTCTTTCTTCTCTTTTCTCTCTCTCTTTCTCTTTCTCTCTCTTTCTCTTTCTCTCTTTCTCTCTTCTTCTGGGTCACGATTTGTTCTCTCTTTCTCTCTCTCTCCCTCCTCTCTCTCTCTCTCTCTCTCTTTCTCTCTTTCTCTCTTTTTTTCTCCTTTCTCTCTCTCTCTCTCTTTCTTCTTCTTTTCTCTTCTTTATTCTTTCTTCTTCATTTATTCTCTTTTCTACCACTCTCTCTTCTTTCTCTCATTCTCCCTTTCTCTCTCTCCTTTTTCCTCTCTTCCTTCTCTCTCTCTCTCTCCTCCTCCTCCTCTCTCTCTCTCTCCCCTCTCTCCTTCTCCTCTCTCCCTGCTCAGCTGTTTGTTCTCTCTGGGATCTCCCTTCCTCTCAGAATCACACTCAGGTGCTTACTTATTGAACCACTCTCCAGATTGAGTCGTTTTCAATTCTAGTTGAGGATCTCTTTACTTTCATTGAGACTACAAATTCTTTGCTACAGCTTGTTAACACTTTGCTCTTCATGTCTCATATTAATGGGCAGCCAGCTATGCAAGCAAAAGTACGCTTATACATCACTTATATTGAGGAGGAGAGTATATATATATTTTAGGAGACATATGAGTGATAGATGATATATAGAGTATATAGAAAGAGATGATATATATATAAGAGGAGGATATATATGGAGGTGGAGTTATATGTATATATATAAGTATATTTATATATGAAAATAAAAAAGCCAAGACGGATGATAAGTCATAAAAATTTATCGTGAAACAATATATAAGGATATGAGAGAGGTGGAGTAAGGTATATGAGGAGTGGTATATGGAGAGAGAGTATATAAGTATGTAGAAGCAAGCAAGGTTGGTATGGTATAGAGAGAGAGAGAGATATAAAGAAAGAGAGGGCAGGCAGGGTAAGGCATATATGAGTAAGAGGGAGGTGTGAGAGAGCAGGCATGGCGGCAAGGGAGTATATATGGCAGCAGGTGAGCAAGGCATATATACATACATATATATATGAGGAGAGGCGTAAGGTATATGTACATATATGGGCAATGTGCCCTGCAAGTCTGGCTTATTTATCCTTAAGGCTTTTTGATGGAAATTGTAGAAAATACGTAGAGAAAAAAAAAGAGAAATGATTCTTAAATTCTATAAAATAACTTAATTCCTTTAATGTGTTTCAAGCGTTTTTGCATTAGCTTGATATTTATCCTTGAGAATTGAATTTTTTTACATATGCCTCACGAATTATTATGATTTAAACAACTTAATATTTGGGATTATTCGGTCAATTTTTATTTGGCACAATATTTAGTTATTTTTATAAAAAAAATTTTATATACTGAAATATTATATTTAAAAGGTTAGCAATTGTTTTACCACAACTTTAAAAATTTATTAATGTGTTTATATGAAGGCTGCGTAGCCGATTATATATATATATATATATATATATATATATATATATATATATATATGTATATATATATATCATATATATAGCGTATATAAAGATATATATATATATATATATATATATATATATATATATTGTTACTGTTTTACGTTATATATTTCTATATTATATATATATATATATATATATATATATATATATATATTTATTTGGCGACTACGGGTCCGGATACCTCTATTTTAGAGTAAAATAATTTTTTTTTCAACTTTGGGTCTCGCATTTAATTTGACGATTTCTTTCAAAATTTCCTTTCGTAATTTATTGAACTCTTTTAAATATAATTTGAAATCCTTTAAATGTAAAAATTTGTGACTCTCGATTTCTTCCCAACTCCTTGATAAATGCCGTAAGGGGGGCACCTAATTGTTTTGTTAAAAAAATAAAATAATTTGGGACTTGTCACACTCTGTAACCCGTTGTCAGTAACAATATGTAAAATCTTATTTTGTCACCATATATATATATATATATATATATATATATATATATATATATATATATATATATATATATATATATATATATATATATATATATATATATATATATATATATATATATATATATATATATATATATATATATATATATATATATATATATATATATATATTATAGGAGGCGTGTTAGGTGTGAAAGAATTGATAAAATGAGGAATGAATGCTTTAGGGAGTTTTGTAGTGTAAAAAAAGGAGTAAATGAGAGAATAAACGGGAGCATATTGAGATTGTTTGGCCATATGGAAAGGATGGATAATAGCCGGTTAGTTAAACTGATGTATATTGGTGAGAGTGCTGGAAATCGACTGGCTGGGAGACCGAAGAAAAAGTGGATTGATTCAGTAAAGGAATGCTTGAAGGAGAGGAATGTGAGTTTGGCAGAGACGAGTAAAAAGGTTGATAACAGTAATGATTGGCGGGTTTTGTGAGAAGGTACTTTTGTGGGCCTGGTCCAAGTAATGAACCCTATATTGACGAGATACCGCAGTGAGGTTCCGTCGCGGTTTTGTGAAGCCCTAGGGTAGATCTTTTTTGAATGCGATAGAATCTCACTTGAGGGTATGAGGGGATGTTATTGGGTGCTTTCCTTCCGACTTAAGTCATGTTCTACAAACTTTTCTGTTTCTGGTGTATGCTGCGCACCTCATTCCAAATCCCAATCTAGGAAAATGAGGAATATATATATATATATATATATATATATATATATATATATATATATATATATATATATATATATATATATATATATATATATTTATATATATTATATATATATATATGTATTATTTTTATATATGTTATTATTAAGTATATATATATATATATATATATATATATATATTATATAGTTATATATATATATATATAAAGTTATATATATATATACATATTATTAGAGTAGTTATTATATATTATATAAAATATATATATATATATATATATATATATATATATATATATATATATATATATATATATATATATATATATATCATGTAATAACTTAAGTTGAGATTGTCTCTTAGTTTGAGGCATTTATTTCTTGAAATTTTGAGATTGACATTAAAGATGGACACTAAATTCAAGTGTTTATCAATTAATTTGAGTCAATTACGTGTTTGTGCGCATTTTATTTAAAAGAAACATTATACTGTTCTATTCAATATTGCATTCGATTGATCCTTAAGATTTCTTGTTTATTCTTCATAATGGTCAGTGTTTGCTTTTTTTTATACCCTACGTTTGATTTTATTTTATTTTTTTTATTTTGCCCACTTGATAGACGAAAGGCTCATTTCTTTGAACGGTTAAGAGCCTGTCAATTGCTTGGGGTTTTTATTTCTTTTATAAAAACAAAAATGGCTCCGATTTTTACGTACTTCAAAAATTTGAGGCTAATCCAATGTTTATATATTTTTTTTTCTTAAAGTGTGGACCCCTCATTCTTTTCATTTTTGTTATTTTTTCGTTTATAGCTTTTATATCATTTTTATTTTTATCTTTAAATTGATTTTTATTATCTTTTAATTTATTCAATCTATAAAACACTAAAGTTATATCATTAATATTAATTGTTTACTTCAGATGTCTTGGTGATATCATTTTGTAATAAAGAAAACCAGTTTCATAATAATAAATTTAATTAAAAACGTATATTATTTAAGCCAGTTCTGGTTTTGAAATAGAAAATTATTTTTGCACTTCCATTGACATAAATTCTTACCATTATATTTTATAAATTTGATTTGTTAACAATGTTAAAATTCTTAATTAAAATAATTATTCTATCATTAGTATTATATTATTTTAAATCTTTAATCTCATCTCTTAGATGTGGGTCATTGAGGCTGTTCATCCTTTTTTCTAATGAATGATTGTGCTTTTTGATGAACATAAAAGTGCTTTTTTGATGAGCATAAAATACAAGGACTAGACTGTGAGAGAGTTTCAAGTTTGTGTGTCTGTATTTTAAGTCAAATTAAGGAATACTTTGAAAGTTATCTTCGATAAATTAAATAGGGTTAATAACTAGATAAGACCATTAATTAAGAATAGTAAAAACATGGAACATTAGTAAATTTTTAGTAACTAACTTTATTATGAAATAATTTAGGAACATTAATTATATGATTAAAAAGTAAGCCTACTTGAATTTAGTATAATATTTTTGCTAATTTTATTTTTTTAAGATCTTAGGAAGAACTTTTCATATATGTGTTCTTTTACGATAATCTCCTATATCTTAGTCAATTTTTTTTAGTTTTTATTTTTCATATACATTGAAATTAGCGAAGAGTTGTTCACAACTCTAAATATCTCTTGCTTTAGTGTATTTATATTTGAAAACCATGCTATATAATACTGTTGTTCTGTATTTTCCGTAAGTGTTTGAGAAACTATCTTTTGACGAGCCACACGCAATGACAGGTTTCTAGAAACGATTAGTCCCCTAACTCGTTTTATCAAAATACTTTTGTACATTATTTTCTAAGAATCATTACTTTACCTAATAAACTTTGCATTTCAACATTGAAACCTTATAATTACGTTAGTTAATGGGTACATGGTTTACACATTGGTATTTTTGCAACTATGATACACGTACACGTCGAACATACACATACACATACACACACACACACACATATATATATATATATATATATATATATATATATATATATATATATATATATATATATATATATATATATATATATATATATATATATATATATATATATATATATATATATATATATATATATATATATATATATTATAAAGTGGAAAATTAAAAGTTCATTTCTAATTCAATTGTTTTTTTATATGTTTACAAAGTGAAACCAATAAATAATCAACGGCATTTCACCGTGTAGTTACGAATTGTTTATATATATATATATTATATTATTATTATTATTATATATATATATATATATATATATTTCGTATCTCTATATCTATATTATTTTTATATATATATATATATATATATATATATATATATATATATATATATATATATATATATATATATATATATATATATTTATATATATATTATATATATATATATATATATATTTATATATATATATATATATATATATATTTATATATATATATATATATATATATATTATATATATATATATATATATATATATATATATAGTTAGTTATATATATATATATATTATATATATATATATATATATATATATATTATATAGTGCGCTGGATATTTACCTGTATATATAAGGATATTTTTTTATATATATATATATATATATATATATATTAGTGATATACCGAGTCCACTTTTTAGTGTCGAGTCTGAATCCCGAGTCCAGATTTTAGGCCGAGTCCATGTTCAAATTGATGTCCAAGTTAATGCAAAATCTTTTGTGATAAAAAATGTAATAAATTATTGTATGTGATATCGTTGCGAACATAATAAATATTAAGGTAAAATAATAATTGTAATGTTTTTTAAATTTTTAAATCACATAGGGAGACATAAGTTTAGGTAGTATATGTAAAATTGTTTAATTATATAAACATTAATAATAAAAAATAATAATCTAGCATAAGGTTTTCTAGAAGTGAATTTAAGATAGTTTTCACCTAATCCTTTCTATTAGCTAATACAAAAATACAGGTACAGCTGGATTAAAATACATTATGACTGTTGATAATGAATCGGAATGTCGAGTCACTCAAGGTTCTCAATCCTGTTTTTATAATAAAATTAAAATGATATATGATTGTTTTATGGAATGATCTCCACTGATACAATATTTTTTTCATTCCATGCAGTCAACTGTGTACTTTGGTTTTCTGATCTAAATCTTTGGTTTCTGTTTAAACAATTTTGAAAGTTTTATATTCCCTAGGGAAATGATCAAGGACCTTTGATTTAAATTTTTAGTTAATAAAACTAGTTTTCGTCATACAAGATGTCCTCTAAAGTCTAAATGATACACCTCACTCAATCAACCATGTATGGGAAGAAATTGAAATACACTGCTTTACAAATAATTCTTTTATTTTGACCAAATGTTACTTGAAATGTAAATGTTAAATATATTAAATTTGAACAGAAAAACCCATGGTGCTCTTAAAATATTTGAGAAATAATAATTGTTAATCAGAAAGAAGAATTCTATTGTATCTTTGACGAAATAACCATGTGATCAAGAAATAGGTTTATATTTTACTTTCTCAAAGATCAATATACAATCCTTGTTTGCTAGTAAAACCAGGGAATTAATGTTGGAGATCTCCGCTGTAGAGAAGAGGACTTCTTTGAAGCTGAAGCTTTTAGTATTATTAACAGCAAAAGAAAAGGTATGGATTTAAATATATAGTTCACCTTCAGTATTCTCAAATGTGATCCAACAATATTTATTTATATTATACCTATTATTATTATCCGAGTCCAATGACTTAAAATAAGTGCCTTGAAAAAAATTCTCTGAAGACTCAACTTTGTCTCAATAATTGCTGTTACCCCAGAACATATAATTACAATTTAAGTAGTTTACTTTGATTACACTGTTTGAGGCATGTCCAAAAGGCAATATAGCACCTATTAAAGAAGTTTAAAGAGAAAATTCGTCTTTTTCAAACTCTTAATGTAATGAAACTGTTATGGATGTTACTCAATAGGATGGTTTCACGGGTTCTGCTTTTAAAAGTAATGAATTTTCATATCAATTGAAACTGATTCTATAGTTCTGTATTTATGCCATAACTATATGCGCTGTGCAGTATACAGTTCTCTGATAAACCTAAATCAAAACCTCATTGCAAATTTTGCTATTTCCACAATATCTTTATCGTAATGGTAATAGAAAAAAGTTTATCGACTCATTTTTCGACTTATCAATTACAGAGTTGTTGCGAGTTAACTATCCAACAAATATATTTCCATTGAATTCGAGGACGTGTGGAAACAATTCTGCATGATGAAGCATATGCTACAGTAGGAAGCAAGAAAGTCATTAGTGAGTGGTGGAATGAAGAGGTGATGCAAGCGATTATAAGTAAAAAAGAGGCGTAGTTGAATGTAATAAAAGCCAATGATAAGCTCTCGAAAGAAAGATGTATGGAATTATATAAGGAGGAAAAGGGAAGACTAAAAGTTGCACACGTTGGAGGAAAAATGAGGTAAATGATCAGTTTGGAAGGAGGATGAATGAGAACTTGCAAGGGAATAGGAAGCTCTTCTGCAAGTAAGTACGAAAGGTTAAGAAAGTGAGCAAAGGGAATCTTTAAAGAATAATGAATAGGGATGGTATTTTCGTGACTGATGAAATGGATGTAAGGAGACTGTGGAGGAACTCTTCGAAAATATGCATAACATTAGCAGTAATAAAGAGGTAATAGCGAATGTGTGTGGGTTTGATGGTGTAAGAAGAAATAGATATTTTGGGGATGAGGGAACAGGTAGAATAAGAAAGTCGAATAATGGTAAATCTGGAGGTATTGATGGAATTACCAGTGAAATGATCAAGAATGGAGGAGAGATTATGATTGACTGGATACGGAAGTTGTGTATCAAAGCGTTTATGGAGGGTATAGTTCTGATGGATTGGAGGAGAGCAGTAATAGTACCCTTATATAAAGGTAAGAGGGATTAAGGGAAACTGTAGAAACTATAGGGAAATTAGTTTATTGAGTGTTGTAGGGAAGATATATGCTGGTATTTTGGTTGAAAGAGTGCATCGAATGACTGAGAGACTCATTGGCAAAGAACAAGGCGCATTTAGAAGTGGTAGAGAATATGTTGATCAAATTTTCACATTGAAACAAATTTGAGAAAATGAGAAAGAAGAATAAATTGTATTTAGGTTTTATGGACTTACAACAGGCATATGACAGGATTAATAGGGAAGCTTTGTGGCAGGTGTTAGTGATATATGGTATGCAGGGGATGGTCGGGGGAGGGGCTTTCCTTTCGACTTACATCATGCTCTTCTACTTAACTATGATATTTCTTTGAATGTTACGCACCCTACCCCACATGTACTGGGAAATAAAAGGAGGATAAAGAAAGAAGAAGAAATTTACTAAAATACGAACAATAACGCAACTTCCTCATCGCTTTTACACTTCAGAAAGTTGATGCTTTAACATAAAAAAAAATCTAGCTATTACTGTCAAAAAATGAATGACACCCAAAGGTCGTGTCAAAATAGAATGGAATACGAACTACGAACAAGCTTGAAATATTCTTATTGCAACATTTTCAAATTGGTTCCTATTTTATTCAGATTTTCTCCCTTGAGGGTTGTGCGCTTCACGGTCAGAATAACTGACCAATGTATATTCTATACACTTTAGTAAAGGATTTGCCCTCAGAGTTGTGGTACTAAATGATGCATATAAGTAAATGTATGAAAATGGTGGACCTGAATGGAATTGCGCATACTGGATGTTGATGTAACTTGTAAAACATTGAAAAATGAAAAAATTGTATGGAAACCGTATTGAACCGAATTGGTGCGGAATTAATCAATTCTTTAAGCGAACAATATATCACTGATGAGTCGTTAATTTAAAAATGTTTGACATCAAACTCTGATTGATTCCAAATAACAT
>JABUQX010044900.1:0-10000 GCA_015478945.1 Trachelipus rathkii | reverse complement strand
TGTTTAATCCCTTCTGGTGTCGTTGTAGGTCTGCAGGGGGGAAGGGGGTGTTACTGTGGTGCGGGGAGGGGGGAGGCTTCATGTGGCGTAATTGTGCTGAAGGGCAGGGTTGTACTACCGGGCGGGGGTCGGAGTTCCCTGATTAACTGGAGTGTTTCAATTTGACAGAAGGCGCCAAGCGAAACAACGAAAATTAACCTTTATAGAATAAGTAAGGTTGTTGTTGTTATTGTTTTTCATTATTATATTTTTAATATTATTAAAACCTTCCCAAAACAATTTTGGATATATTTTGTTAAAAAAAAAAATGCCTCAATCATAAAGTACCCTCAAATTTTTGTTCCTTAAAGGATTCTTTATATATTTCTAAGTAACACTAATTTGTATAAAGACGTTTGCCCCCCCCACCCACCCCATTTTGACTGCGACTAGAAAAGCCTTTCATTCTTTTTTTAAAACATTACAGTTGATTCATTCTTGCAGTTGAAATTCTTTGACAAAATGTGTTCTTTCTATAAAATTTATAAAACCTATTACTACTAAATATATATATATATATTATACATATAATATTATATATATTAATAATACTATATATATATACATATATACTAATATATATATTATTAATTATAATATTATTATTATATATATATATATATATAAATACGTATTATAATATTTATATTATAATATACATAATAATATATATAAACATAGATATATATAATATAAAAGAACGCTTTCTTTAAATATAACAAAATAACCAAAATTAAAGCTGTTTTAACAGCTAAAATATCCACTTAGAATAATAGAAAGATATGTTGAATGGATATCAATTATATCATAGGTGCATATCTTAATTAAATTTGATAAATAATAATTGACAGGTCTTATTATAACCCTGATTTTGATTTCTTTTAAAAAGGAAAAATTCAGTGAGTTCTTCTGAATCGCGGACCAAGATTTCTTGTGCCTCACATTCCGAAAACAATACAGATAACAAGGAAAATGAAAAGGAAAGTCCATTATCAGTGAGTCATCCTGCAGAGGAGAAACTGTTGCAGGAAGTACAGATATTTACCTTGACTTCACATTTATTTTGGGCGTTGTGGAGTATCGTCCAAGGGCACGTGTCCGAAATTCCGTTTGGGTACCTGGTAAGTACCTGTTCAATTCCATTTGGGTACCTGATAACGTTGTAATGTTAGATTCCATTTGAGTACTTGGGAAGCATTTGTTAAATTCCATTTGGGCACCTGGCAATTACTGTTAAATAGCATTTGGGTACCTGATGAGTACCTGTTTCTTCTACCGCGTAAATTTTTTTGCCCTGTTTATGTTGAGATGGAAAGATGAGATACCAAATTTTTTACCCATATCTATACTAAACTTTTTAGCTTGGTCGATACCAAGACCAGGACTACAATGTTGCCAATACCTAGTACCGATACCGAATTTGATGATCATTTTGATCATATTGTATTGTTAGGCATCAGCAGTATTTTACCGATACTAACAGAATTTTTCAGATCGATACCGAATACCGGTACCAAAAATCTGAAAAAACCAATACTTGACTCTTCCCGAATATTATTATATTATTTTATTATTATTATAATATTTACTAATAATATATAGTATCCACTATACCGTGTGCGTCTCTTTATATTATATACTTATTCTTAATATATTCTAATATCATATATATGTTATAAATATATATATATATATATATATATATATATACCTAATTAGTATAAATAATATATATATATAATTTATAGATATTATATATATAATTTATATAGTATAATATATATATAAATACTAGTATATATTTTATATATATAGTATATATAATATATATATATACTATATATATATATTATAATATAAGTATATATAGGTTTTTATTTTCATATTTCCCTTACTCTTGTCTAATCTTTGTTATTGGTTTGATTTGCAAGGAATACGGCTTATTACGATTGACCATACAACGAGGCAAAAGGTGGCTGAAGTTGCAAAACTTGTAGAGAAAAATCTCCGATCATATTTACCACCACAAGATTAAATTTTATTATTATTATTATTATTATTATTATTATTAAATTTTGCTATATTATTCATTATAAAATCTATTTTTGTATATTATTATTATTAACGATTTTTTTTTCATTTACACATTATAAAATACCCATATATTATATATATATATATATATATATATATATCTAATAGATTATATATATATATATAATATATACTATTTATAGGTAAGTTAATTATATATATATATATATAATAATAATATATATATCAAGCACCTAAAAATGTTTTTTAAAATTAATCTAAACAAGTTATAATCGAGGTTTATTAGAAGTTAATATAATATATATAATTAGATTATTTTTGTTGTATTTAAAAACATGCCAATATATATATATAATATATTATTTATATAATTATATATATAATATTATTTATATATATATACTATATTATATATATTAATATATATAATAATAATATAATATAATAATAATATATATATACGTAATATATATCATATATTAGAGAGAGACGACATAGGCGCGTCCAATAATATTTATATATAATTTGTTAATACTTTAAAAGATAGAGTTAATATTGTGTATTAATTTTTTTTTACTACTTTGAAGTAAGGTAAATTTTTAGTGCTACATTGACCTTTTGGCTGGCATTCCTTTGCAGCTTAACTGCAAGCTCTAAATATTTGATAATATATATATATATATATCATATTATTATAATACCCTAAATATAGTATATATATACTATATAAATAACTATATAAATATATATATATATATATATAGTATATATATATAAATATAAACCAATAATTTTAACTTAATATATGTGATTACTATATCAGTATATATATATATATGTGTATATATATTATATCAATATTAACAAATATATATATATTACCTATATAATATATATTATAACTATTTATATATAGTATATTATAATATATATATATATATACTAAAATATATTATATATATATATATAATCAAGGATGTTTATTTTAATTAAATTCTCTAAAAAAATTATTATTTTTATTTATTATTATTATTATTATTATTATTATTATTATTATTATTATTATTATTATGACTAAACTGTGATTTTTCTGAGGAAATAATGTTACGAGAAGCATTTGTAAAATTGTGATTATTGTACATTAAGAGGAATTGGTACTTAAATATTTTGTTAAACTGTTGACTGATTATATATTTGGTTGAAAAATAGCAAAGAGCTGTTAGAATGGTAATTCTCTTGCCTTTTATTTGTTTTATGAAAATAATTATTTATAAATATTTTGTTTTTAAGTGTTTATTTAAGAAATCAAGGAGTGTGTTCTTATGGAGTAGTACACAAGTTGTGGGGTGGGCGTGTCAAAGTTTGGTACAGAATTTAGGAAATATAGTTGTTACCTGCATTTATATATTCTCTTATGAAGTTCGGGGAAGAATATAGAATTAGCCCACCAAGCCGATGATGATAATGGCTAGCTCCCTTAGGTGAAAGATTTCATTTAAAAGAATATCTTGACATTTGTAGATGATTTAGAGAGTATTACCGACTTGTATTTCGGAATATTTGTAAAGTTAAGTATCAAAAAGGAAAGTATTGTCAAATGAGAAGTATTAACATAAAAAATAATGTATGAAGAATAGTTAGTCTTGTGCTTCACCTGAAGTTAAGAAAGTTTACTAAAATAGAAAAACAAGTGCGGCATATATTGTATTGAGAAGGAAGTATTGACCAAGAGAGAAAGTATGAGGGAAAAAGCAATGTAAAGTTTGTAAAATTATGTAGTAGAGAAATTAAAAGGATAAAGTAATACACCAATGTTCGATTGAGAAGGTTCCTTGTTAGATGGTAGCTTTAGGCGTTCGTACGGGTAGCTTTAGGCGTTGTTGAAAATATTACTTGGATAGAAGTGAAGTATTGGATTTGTTATAGGAACATTTCACTAATTAGAGAGTAAATTCAAATAGTATAATGAACTCGAATGGAATTTTATTACTATAAAATTGAACTGGGCCGCATCCATCCGCTGGTCGAGGGTCTACGGTCGATGGGTAAATTTTGAGTTAAAACTAGTGTTAAAAATACTTGGCATTTTCAAGTCTTAAAAATGGATTTGCTTTTATAATTCTCAATAATAATTACTCGATTGCACACAAACACTACATTTGCAGATTTAATAGTTTCGCTCTGTTGAAATTAAGCTTCGTCGTTCGAATAAATCTTTGGATCAATAGGAAAGATAATTACGAAATTCTCAGTCTAATGCATATCATGACCTGTCAGCATGTTCCTTAATACCTCATTCATTCATCACTCTCTCCTGACAATTTCAAAGAGAGAAACCAATTCACTGAAATAAAAGAATCATTATTATCGATTATTATATAATGTATTCATTTATATATTAATTTATATTATTTATTATTATTATCTTTATTCAGTTAAAACCATTCAATGATCGTTCTTTAATTAACTTGAGAACTTTCGGTTATCCGCATGGTAGCCGAGGATGCCAGATAAAAGAAGAGCAACTTTGATATCATCATTAATTATTATAAATAGATTGATTATTGTTATATTATTCTGTATTAATATGTATTATTAATGATATCATATGTATATACAATATTCTAAATAAGTTCATTCCCAAATCTTTTACTAATCATTTATTTGTTACTTAATTCCTTTAAATGAATGCAGAAGAATGTATATATCTTTCAAAAATCTTTCAGTATGTCACAAATTTGTCTTTTCCATTGCTATAGGTTTATGTTGAACGATTAGTGAAACTTTCAAATGTAATCTTAAAACGTATATGTCGGAACCTTGTTTCAGCTCTTGCTCACTCATTTCCACCTATGTATATATTTGCAAGGCCATAGCGCTAGGTAGTTTCAGAGAGAGGGTTCACAGGTACCTTTAGAGTGATACACCCAATTTAATCTTTTTAGTTCCTTTATGTGGGTTTCGATAGCATCTCAACTACCCACAAATTACTGTTAACGCCTTATTATAGTTTGGCATAATACAATAAATGAACTGAGAAAGGTTCTTCGGATCTGTTTTTGATAATTTGAGGAAACATTTCCGATCATTTGTCGATATGACTAAAACCACAACTGTTTTCATTCCTTTTTAAACATATGTCCAGCCTCTGTATATAAAAGAGATCTGATTTATTTTATATTATGTGCCAAGTGAAATTGAATACACAACACTTGAAACATTGTTGTAAAGTAAATAAAATTTTAAAAATAAAGGTTTCTTTTTAACCTTTTAAGTTCTAACTTATGACAGAACTGTACCTTGGAATAACGTGTATCTAGAACAACGAGTTGCTGCGAAGGATGCAGGGTTCAATTCCTCGTCCATGATCCTAAGGTGTGAGATTACCTACTTAGTAGTAGTCCCTCCTAGGAACATGCATAGTGCCCTTTGATAAAGAAGCAACGTTATTTTTCTTTCAGTAGTAAATTATGCTACCGCTTTACAAAACTATAAGCACCATGGTTTCCTAGTCGGTCTATTTTGATGAAGTCTGAAGGCTCATTTCCCAGGGGTAATTTGTAAGGAAGAGGAGGTTTCGATTTAGAATATATTTCAAAATTCGCCTGAAAAAAGTTATCAGGTGAATGCCCGGCGACCTCGTGAGTGGACTTCAAATCCACTTACGTAGAAGTTTCACTGACTGGCGACTTCCAGCAGACAATAAAAATTGCAATTGCAAACTTTCGAAGTAATCATTTAATCTGCACCTATCCGTGTCATCAATACGGAACAGCAATTTATGTTCAATAAATTCAACCGTTTCACCAAATGGGAATCGGAACTTTTAGAAGAACCGGCTTCATTTATAAAATTTTATTAGTAGTAGTATAATAGTTCGGAAAAGGGTGTGTAGTCACTATTATATTGCTGTTCTGTGACCTCAATGATAAGCATACACAGATAGGATTTTCAAATGTTTACTCAAAAAAATCAGTAAAGGTTAATACACCAAAACAACAGCAAATATTGTTCAAACCCAGAATGACTAAAACACGAAATGAAGCACTTTCACAGGAAATGGAATACCACCGAGTTGAAACAGGTTCAAACAGGAGCTCAGTAGCAGTAGAGAAGAGAAAAGCCAAGCTTAGACAACAAGCGTAGCTCGAGTTGTATAGACAGTTGGGACCGGAATGAACTTGAACAAGGTTAATTGAAGACTCATGTGCACAGCATGAGACCGGTTTTGCTGCAAGCAATGAAGAGTCAACGGACGAGGGAATTACACTCCCTACGAAAATAGCAAAGGAGAGAAGAATTTGGGATGGAGGGATAAAATAATAGCTTGCTACTGATAAATTTCACTACTGCAATTAGAGGTAAAAATTCGTGATTGAAACCGGGCTCGATGGCACGGAAAAAGCACCATTAAATTTTTCAATCTGATTTTGTTCACTTATTTTTGAATATATATATATATTTTTGCTTTTTTATATATTTTTTTTAATTTTTTGGGATATTTAAGTGATTTAATATTAAGAAAAGAAAATACAAAATTTATGAATAATAATATCATCATTAGCAATGTGCTCATTCTGTTTCAAATTTCATACACTATAACAATGTCAACAAAAATCATGTTTTCACAGACATGTCTTCTGTTTTAATTATAATTACTATTCATCAATTATTACAAATTCTCTTTATGTATTCTCTTTGCATTGTGGCAAGACTATAAAAATGCCCCCCGCCCCATATTTTAATAACATTTGTAACCTCATGCATTTTAGGGATGCTAGGTTAAAAGTAAACTTATCGGAACTTATAAAAAAGTTGTTGATTACAAATTAGTGTTATATTTCGCGTCTGAGACGTCACATTCTCCAAAAACTCCTAAAAAATCAAAAATTGATGTTATTTCTCAATACGAAATCCAAAAATCACCCAACTCTGTTTACTTGAGATAACGAATAAAAACTGAAGTAGCCAACAAGGAGGAGGGCTGCTTATACTGGCAAACCATACCCCCCTGCCGGGAAAGAATAGGATCTATGCGGAGAGGTTTCAGTAAAGGTGTAACCAACAGAGCGAAGAGGTATCGACCAGCACGCGAAAGTAGGATAAAGGAAGAGAAGAAATTGGGAGAGGAGGGGGGAAGAAAGGACTAGTGGTATGGAGAAAGCGAGTAAAACACGAGTTTCTAGTAGCAAGAAGGAACTAGGCAAAGACGGCCTCGGTGGTGTGGAGACTAGGAGCCAAAGGAAGATGGCATAGGTGGGCCGGAACCGTTCAAACAAATAAAAAGAAGCGGATCAAGCCACCAGCGAATGTCTGGCCATAGAACCTATCAATCGAAATGTTCCTCCACTTTGGATTTCCTTTCCTTAAGGTGAGAAGAACTGCTGATGACTTGCAACATACGGATAAGGCTGTCGTAACGGCCGTCAGTTGGACCGCGATGCGAGTTCGTTGACAGCACTAACACTTGTAACAGAAGTCAAGTTCAGAGTGGAATATAAGTAGCATAACGAGTCGACGAGTGAGAGAAAGGCTTCCAGAACAGCACGCGGTGCGAGGAAGTGGAATTTGATCCGTAGAAAATTAGTGGGAAAGAGAATGAATTCACACAGAGGGAGTTAGGAACCGTACACAGTTCAGGGAATGTCGAAACGATAAACACCTGCAAGATCCGTCTTTGTTACTTCGAATCCGAACCCATTGAGGTAAGTGAAGAAAGAAGGTTGCCGGAACCAATTTTCTGGAGGTCGTTTCCAGTGCACCATCAGACTGAAAGATTAAAGCTGACGGTAGGAATCTCTCTATAATACCCTGAGCCTGGGGGTTGTAACTGCAGGAGCCAGAGGCGTTTGGAACCGATGAGAACCATGAAGTCTTTCTCATACAATAAGATTCAACACATGTCGGGCCTTTGTTTTGTTGAGATCGTGGAAGCCAGTACCTGAACCTAGAGAAAACCAGAGGTTTGAACCAGAAAAGGCCGAGCGATTAGTTTCGCTGGACAAGTCTGTCTTGCAAAGGAATAGTCTTCAGCCCAGCGCGTTTTTTGAGCAGTCGGCTGCAGTATAGATAGTGTGGTTTTGTAGACCATATGGGTAAAGAACTGGTAGTAGGAACCAACTAAGTCATGTGGTGGACATGGTCGAAGCGTTGACCCGAGGAAGAATATTGCTCAGACTTAGGAGTGTTACGTGTGCTTGTTGCCGACGTCATGGAACTTGGCAACTTGAGTAGTAATCGGAGCACTGTATTATAGTCACCAAAGCTAACAGACCGGATAGAAAGGGAAGCACAAACAAAGGCTTACCAACCTTAACTTGTAGCCTCTTACACCTGCGATGCAGACGTCATAGATAAGTTGAACGGTTGTTAAAGAACGTTGGACGACGGCAGTGTTACAAACAGTGCGGGGCAAACGGGGGTGAAGTAGCGCAAAAGGTGGGAATAACAAACAATTTCTCTCTATTATAATTATACAATTTAATGATAGAAATATGAGTTGAGTTTAAGATAAATAAGCCAGATATAAAAGTAACTTCGTGTTCTTCATAAAACACTTCTTGAATCCAGTATGGTCTACAAATAGTAAGCTGCAAAAGTCAACTTGACTTTGAATGTGAAATTGAGTATAAGAATGTTATTCTTGTTTTCTGATGATTGACATAATGAATGTTAGTACACTTAACTTGGCATGTGGAAATGAGCTACATGTTTAGGTTAATAAGTTCGAATGGGAAATAGGAAATGAATTGTAAGCAGATTTTGCATATATGTAAGCAATTAAGATGTAAAAGACAGGTTCAGTATCCGTTTGGATAAGACTAGAATTGTTAGGTTTTCTCAGCAAGCGGAATTTTTATGGCTTTGTGGGATTTATGACGTCGCCACACACACGTGCGCTAATCTCATTTCTTTTCCTCATTCATTTCTATGGTAAGGCTGATTTTCGTTTACTTGTATTTTTCTAATGGATACTTGAATTTTTTTGTTATTTTTTTTCTTTTTGTTATTATCATGTTTGATTAATAGTAGGTTTCTGTTTTCTAGAGTCAGAGTATTGGTCTTTTACTGGGGCAGTCTCGATAGGCCCATGTGGCTTTTTACTGTCTCTATATTCCTAATGTCCTAATGACTGTCATTGGAAATCGTTGCTCCCAGAAAAAATCTTAGAGAGAACTAAGAGATTAAAAAACGGGGGAAGGCTCCTCCTGACAGTGGATGATGAAGAAAAAAAGTTGACATTGGGCTGGCAAGGTATAGGCTTCATGATAAAATTTATGATTTAATCGTTTTTACTTTTTTTTGTACCTCAATATATTTATCGATTTAATTAACTGGTATACACTGCAGTCTTTGAAAATCTGAAGCTATTTCTTTTGTGTGAGTTATACGAGGAGATTTAATGCGCCATTCTTCAAGCTCACTAATTTAAACGTCTCGAGTTTCCGTAATTACCTCATGTCTACCAATTACATCCTTGTCTATTTAAACTCGGAATCGAATTTTAATTGGCATTATTTTAAGGTTGTACTTGATTAGCATATTACGGAGGGTATCTTTTTCATTACTAATTTTTGACTACGTTGAAGGGTGTCTTAAAATTAGTGTTAACATGTCTATTGTGCGGTCAATTGTTGAAAATGCTTTATTGTTATGAAAGGCACTTTTGTTTATGATGTATGTAACATTTAACATTATTTTGGTTGTATTTATAACTGTATGATATTTAGACTCTTCGTAGTACTTGATGAAGAGAGAAATTATGTATAAATATAGCATACATGAGCCTCTTTAGCTTCTTTTTTTTTTTCTAGTTGAAGACCTTTGGAATAGGCATTAGTGTCTCGACATTTTACATCTGGTTCTCAGTTTTTTGACTCTCATTGACCTTTCGCGGAGTGCTCTG
>JABUQX010044899.1:110000-112500 GCA_015478945.1 Trachelipus rathkii | reverse complement strand
ATAATAATAATAATAATAATAATAATAATAATAAATAATAATAATAAATAATAATAATAATAAGAATAGAACACACACACACACATACACTAATAATATAATAATAATAATAAAGCAAGCAATAATAATAATAATAATACACAATAATACATTATTATAGTAATAATACACACACAATAATACAATAATGAAGAATAATAATAATTTTCTTTCTTTCTCCTCTTTGCCCCAAGATTGGGGGTACTGTACAAGCATCGGAAAAGAAAGCAGTAGGACAACCTGACAAACGTCGAAAGAAAGCCCAAATACTTCAATTTCAAAGGCCCCTGAAACATTAATTAGTGAGAGTCAGTCGCTACATTTGTAACCACCCTAGAGCATCATGGACCGCGACGGACCTCACTATGGTAAATCGTCAATGTAAGGGTTCATCCCCTGGCCCAGGTGGGCCACAATCATGCGTCTCCCATCCGGTCGATTTCCAACACACTCACCACTATACATCCGCTTAACCAAACGACTATCATTCATCCTTTTTCCACATGACCAACCCATCTCAACATACTTTCATTAATTTCCCCTTTCTTCACACCACACCACTCTAACACGTTCATTCCTCTCTATCAATTCTTCTCACACCTAGCACAACACCCCCCCTAAGACTGTCCATCTGAACACATTTCTAGATCTATACTTCTTATTCCAGACCATAAACTCACTACCATACATAACAACATGATAAACAACATATTCCTCATGTAAGACCCAGTACACCTTCAAGACTAATCCTTGTAAATCCACCAAATGACGAATGCAAAATTCAGCCACCTTCCTGCCACCTACAACTTTCCTTGCAATACTGTAATTGTCCAGGTTCCTTCTCATCCAAATTTAATATACCTAAATATTTTAAACTACACTTGTCTAGCTGTTCATCTAATGCTATATAACTTACACCTGAGGAGATGTCCACCTTCCACAAACTATAAACTCTCACTATCCAGTAATGCTACTACAAGCTCCTTCCTTTCACACACACCCACAAACTCTCATCAACTTTTCTCTCAACCTCTCTCTCTGATCTAAAGCCACAACCACACACAAATCACCTGCAAGAATAGTAGTGAAAAACTCCACTGTTCCATTCTCCACCATTCTAAACACCTCATTTCGCCAATCCTGTCTCCCAATCTCTTTCTCACATGAACCCCAAATCCATAAAGAATAAATAATTCACTCATCAGGTTATTAATCCAAAACCAACTCAACACACCATTATTCTTACACACGCTTCAATATCGTCATACATACATACTTTGATTCCATTCAGAAGCCTACCACCAACACCATATCACTAATCACTAATACCTGCCATAACGCTTCCCTATTAACTATCATATGTCTGTTGCAAATCCATAAACCTAAATACAATTTATTCTTCTTCTCCCTCATTTTCCCAATCATTTGTTTCAATGTGTGAAGATTTGATCCACATCTCAAATACCCTATAAATGCAAGACCTGTTCTTCACTATCTATATACACTAATTACCTTTCTTCAATCTGCAATACCAGCATATACCTTCCCTACAACACCACAAACTTATTCCCTATACTTACAGTTCCCTTTTTCCTTACACTTTGTATATTAAGGGTAATATACCTCCAACCTCCTTGGAACCACTCCATAAACGCTTGATTACATAACTTCCAAATCCAATCAATCACCATCTCGCCTCCGTTCTTGATCATTCACCAGTAATTTCATCTATACCTGCAGATTTACCATTCTTCAACTTTCTCACTCTACCCATTACCCTCCTTACTAATAAACTGTCATCCCCAAAATACCTATTCCTTCTGGCACACCATCAAAACCACACACATTCACTAACACCTCATCATTACTGTTAATATTGTGTAGATTTTCGAAGGTTATTCTTTGCTCAATGTAGGATCTTCCTTCCACAAAAACCATCAATATTCACCCTTCAATTCTGGGTTGTACTCTCTTTCTTAACCTTTCCCGCTTCCTTCCAGAAAGCTTCCTATTCCCTTGTAAGTCCCCATTCATCCTCCTTCCAAACTATTCATTTACCTCTTTTTTCCTCCTACATGTGCACCTTTTAGTATTTCTTTTTTCCTCCTTATATAATTCCAAACATCTTTCTTTTGAAACTTCATCATTTTTAGTACATTCAACCACGCTTCTTTTTTACCTTTAACCGCTTTCATCACCTTTTCATTCCACCATTCGCTGTTAACATTCTTACTTCCTACTTTAGCACATCCACACTCCTTTGCACTACTAACAATTGCTTCCTTCATTTGCCCCTAGATTTGTTCAGTATCAACTTGTTCACATTCAACCGTTTTACTAGCGAGCGCTCTTACATACTTATCCTTATTATCTTGCACACTTAACTTCTCACTCTTAATTTTACCTACTTCCTTTCGTATCACCTTCCTCTCCATCCAAGCCCCCACTAACTTAATTTTAC
>JABUQX010044899.1:95000-97500 GCA_015478945.1 Trachelipus rathkii | reverse complement strand
ATATATATATATAGAGATTTATATTTAATTTTTGTATATATATATTATTATTAAAATATATATATATATATATATATATATATATATATATATATATATATATATATATATATATATATATATATATATATATATATATATATATTAATATTTTTTCTTTTCCTATTCATACCAAATCAATGATTTGAAGTCTTTAAGTTAAAATCTATTTTATCTTGAGAGTAATTACATCTTTTCCACAATTTGATAATGCGAAATATTGTAAGAAAACTCTTGAATAAACTTTCTCAGTTTTCAACTGAAAATGATTAAATTATAATTTCTATTTTAGGAACTGGAAACTGAAGAAATTGTCCATTATGATTTAAAGGTTTCTCAAAGCTGTTTTTGGTATTTTTTTCTCCTTTAAGCCAAAATAACTTAAGCCAATATAGCATTCATTTTTGTAGATATTTTTTTTTTTTGGGGGGGGGAGTCTGAAGCTAAGCTTTTCAAATCTGATTTATGGGGGTAAAAGGGACGCTCTTAGTGGCTTTTGTAGGAGGTTATAAGCTTCATCGTTTTTCCATTTTTTTTATGAAAACTTGTAAAATTTAATTCCTGACGAATTTTGTGTAAAAAAAAATTGAAACAATTTATTCAATTCTGCAGCTCAGTTTCCTTTCAAACTTGAGTATATATATATATATATATATATATATATATATATATATATATATATATATATATATATATATATATATATATATAATATGATATATATATATATATATATATATAAATTTATTTTATTATTTATATATATATATATATATATATATATATATATATATATATATATATATATATATATATATATATATATATATATATATATATATATATATATTATTAAATACTTGAGTTATTCATATCTAAAACGTTTGCATTTATTAATAGTTAATTCCAAGATTAACTATAATAATATTTCAAGTTATTCCTTTTCTTCCATTATTCCTAAGTAATTTATTAATTTCTTTCTTATTTTATGTTATTAAATATTTTTTGTTATTAAATTATTATTTATTATGTATAGTACTTAAACATGTTATTTATAAACATAGTATTTATAAACAATTTTGTACTCTAAATTCACAGACACCATCTCCGCCATTCGATTTGGGCATGAACTGCCGCCATTTTTAATGGGTTAAAAGCGTTATTTAATAGCGGTTATTCTTACCTTTTTCGTTTTAATTTTGCATAATCTTTTATATTTATTATGTAATAATTTCATTTATTTGACCAACTTTCGCAAAAAAATAAAAAAATAAGAGAATTTTATCGTAACATTATGAAATTTGCAAAAATAGATCGTTTCTATAATGTTAACTCGTGCTGAGCACGATCTAGAGCGAAGGAGTAGTGCCTTCGGTATATATATATATATATATATATAATTAAATATGAGATATATATATATATATATATATATATATATATATATATATATATATATATATATATATATATATATATATATATTTAATATAATATATATTATATGACGTTAGCAGGTTACGAAAAAGGACCAGAACGCTGTTTAGCTTTATTATGTAAATAACAAGCATCGGGGTCACATTATACATTGGAAGATTGCCAAGGGGTTTAAAGAATCACCTTGGGGGCCTAAGCACATTATTCGTACATGTGGCCGATACGTTTTCTTCAACGCGTTATCGCGGTGAGGGGGTTCAGTTCCGTGGATGGTATTACTCAAGAACGTATATGGTCACCCTGGCACGATGACAGCTTGGCACCGTGGCATGCTCAATGAGGTGACGAATATCCTCCACGGAATTCTGATCCCATACACGACCCAGCGCCTCCACAGCGCCAAGAGAGTTCCTGGCGATGGTTGCAGCTGTTGCAATCGCCGTTTCAGCATCTTCCACATAGGTTCAGCCTTGGCTTAGGGAACATAACGTGCCAGCACCAATGTCCTGATTCAAAACCGTCATTAGAACAGACACATCCTGACCTTGCGGGTCTTGGTAAGCGTCCTCCAATAGACGAATCCGTCATCGATGAAATCACATCAAAATATTATTTAAAATGAATACTATGACCTTCTAAGCGAATGGTGAAATGGCAATGGAATCAACTGTACGTTTGTAGAATTTATTTTAGCTAAAATATGTTAAAACTTTTCTTAAAATAATAATTTTTTCTAGATTGTTACAAATTAGAGGTGTAGCGGATACCCGCATCCGCATCATTTTTCTCTATCGGCAACCGCATTCGCATCTGCATGAATTTTTTTTACGGATAGCGGATAGTATTCCTTTATGAATTATGAGACTAAATGTTCCTCAACTTTCTGTAACGCAAGATGTTCAGACTCGTTGGAATAGTAGTTTATACATGCTTGAGAGGATGGGAGAAATAAATGAAGCTGTCTTCCCTTACGCTTCGAACAAACACAAAGGTGAAAGGCCTGACAGGTGATGATAATGCGATT
>JABUQX010044899.1:70000-82500 GCA_015478945.1 Trachelipus rathkii | reverse complement strand
TAACGTTGTTTTGAAACTCGGTACTTTTTTAAATCCATAGAAAGATGGTTGCAACCTCGACCTGGAACACATAGCATTCAGATGGGGTGCTCCTGGGTTGCAGAAGCATTAAACGAAAGTCAAGCAACGCTGACATGGGCAAAACAAGAGTTGCGACAAATTTTGCACGAATAAAAAGGAGAAAATTTAGCTAGCGACCTCACTCGAATCATCGAAAACAGCGTCGCCGTTAGACATGTAACAGGAGGCTGTATCACTAGCCTACTGAACCCCATGTACACCCACTGGGATACCATGTTCCCCCAGTAGGGGTTACAAGCACCCTCTATGTAGATTCCACTTGGCTTTTGAAAAACTAAAAAATACTATTTAAATCCCACAGAGGAGGTGGAACCCCTGATGGCGGCTTTTACACGGCATTTTCTTTCAAGGTGGTTATGTGTTAACGGGGAAGCAAACCCGATTCAAAGTAAGGAACCGCCGAATGCGCCAATCAAATGGGCTTGTGCTACAAATTTGGCATAATAAAGAAGAAAAAAATTTCCACTCCGCGCCAGGACTCGGAGGTCATCGACAAACAGGCGTCGCCGTTAAGGAACAATGTTTTACAGGGAGCTTCTACCACTTATCCCCGAGCGCCTCCTCAAAAAAGAAGTCATTCTCGGAAGATATTCCAAATTTCTCCTGCTTCGATATTCACCTTGCTTTAACTCGCTACATATTATAATTCCACAGAAGGGTGGTTGGGAACCCCCCTGGGGCTACACCGGCCATTTTTTTCAGGGGTGTCAATGGGTACAGGAGCAGAACCCGGACCAAATCAAGGATCCGCGACATGCGCACAACATAGGGACCGATTGCGAATGAAAAATTTGATATAATAAGACGGAAAAAAATTTCACTCTCGCCAGGACACGAACCATTGACAAAAGCGTCGCCGGTAGACAATGTACAAAGAGGCTTTTTACTACTAGTTCGACTTCGCCCATCCAAAAAAGAAGACATCTTCGGAACGTTTCACAAGTCACCTTGCTATCGACATCACTGCTTGGAAAAACTGTACTTATTTAAATCAATAGAAGGCTGCTCAAAGAACCTATATATTTATATATATAATAATATATATAATATATATAATATAATATAATAATATATATCATAAATATTATATATATATATATATATATATATATATTTTATATATTATTTACTATATAAATTATATATATATATATATATATATATACTATATATATATATATATATATACTATATATTATATATATTAATTATATATATATATAATATATTATATATACTATATATATATAATATTATATATATATATATAATATATATATATATATATATTATATATATATATAAGATAATATATTTTTATATATATATCATATATATTATATATATTATATATATATAATATGAAGAATAAGTTTTTTTTTTGCTGTCTAAAAAAAGAAAATTTTCCAAATGTTATTGTCTTTTTCTAGCATTTCATTTTTTCCTAACATGAGATATAAAAAAAAATCCATTAAAAAAAAAAGAACAGATTTTTTTTTCTCCAAATTTGGTATTCAAGCTTCACATATAAACGTGGTAACAAAACTGGACTTAATATTAAAAATGTTTTGGTTAGAACGTTTTAAGGTGTGTCAGCCCATGGTGACTATTTCTCTGTTCAAAATTTATTAAAGTACTTTTCAGGAATTGTTAAAAAATTTTTTTTTAAAAAACACAAATTTTCAATTAAGGTGCTAAACTTAAATTTATTACACACTAAATTGGAGATTTCTATGCAAAAAAAATTGAAATATTGTGGGAAATTGAAAAGAGATATGCTGAAAGTCAGTGAAATTCCAAAAAAAAAAAAATCCTTTCTCTACCCTAAAATGAACTGTTCAAAAACAAACAGTTTTTTTTGTTTGTTTTTTTCATAAAAATAAAGATATTATAGTTGTTCATCAAAAAAAATATTTACTTTATTCGGTTGGAATAGTGGAGTTTTGCTATGGGAGACTTGTGTCTCTCATAAGCTCCAGCACACAAAAAAAAAATAAAATAAAAAATCCACTTACCTACTTTGACTGGTTCCCAGACCGCTCTGTCTTGGGATATTTAAAAAAAAAAAATTATATTGAGTTTGCACTTTCCCCAAATATTAGGACAACGTCTTAATTAGGTAAATATACCATTAAGTTTAATTACAAATATTAAAACGCCTTCTTGCTCTTATGGCAATTGAAAAACTTAATCCGAAAAGTCTTCTAAATTCAAAGTTAACAATTTAAATTTGAAAAAACACTCTTTGAATAACTTGTTATATACCCCAAAAATTTCTTTTTGAAACATCAAAACTTAAGGAAGAATTAAAGGCTTTCAATTCTCAACATATATCGCAATCAAATTCAGTGAAGCGAAAGTCAAAAGGGAAATTTAAAATTTCCCCGAAATTCTGACTAAAATGCCCCTAAAATGTTCCCAAATTGTTTCTGCAAATATTTGCTTTTAACGCTTGACTGAAGAAGCTTAATATGAAAGCTGTTGGGTGAAATGCAGCAATCAAAATCTAAATATTGAAAGACAAACTTCGATTCCCGAATAAAGATAGACAATTGACCAATTGTGTATTTGATTTATTAAATTAAAATGAAGGGATCAGCAAAGCAAACAGTTGGTTGGGACGGAATTTCTAAAGAGCAAAATTAACTCGAGTGGAAATATTGATGTCAGTTTTTCTCAATTAGATTGGGCAAATTATTGGAACCATTCCATGTCTTTTATCGTATTTATCGAATGTAAATATTAGGTTTAAGTCTCTCTCTCTCTCTCTCTCTCTTCTCTCTCTCTCTCTCTCTACTCTCTTCTCTCTCTCTCTCTCTCTCTCTCTCTCTCTCTCCTCTCTCTCTCTCTCTCTCTCTCTCTCTCATCTCCTCCTCTTCTCTCTCTCTCTCTCTTTCTCTTCTTCTTTCTCTTTCTGCTTTCTCTTTCCTTCTTCGTCTTCTCTACTGTCTCTTATCTCTCTCTCTCTCTCTCTCTCGTCGTCTCATCTCTCTTCTCTCTCTCTCTCTCTCTCTCTCTCCTCTCTCTCTCTCTCTCTCTGCTCGTCTCTCTTCTCTCTCTCTCTCTCTCTCTCTCTCTCATTTAAGATAGCATATTAAAAACAAAAAAAATGAAATAAAATTAATAAAACCACAAATTATCATTAAAATTTTGCAGACGCTTTTCTATAACGGCAGTATGAATTATAGAATGAAAAATATACATAATAATAATAATAATAATAGTAAATAATAATAATAATAATAATATAATAAAAAATAATAATAATAATAAATAAATAATTGACTACCGGGTTCTGTTAGATGTGTATATATAATTGACTACTCGCGTACTACATTCTATATTCCATCATTTTAATTACCCTTCCTATCCTCACTATGAACTGTAGGATTATAGATAGGTATAAAATAAAATAAACATTGAGTTATCTGTACTACATCTTATATCATCAATGGGCTCGCACATTATGGATTATGGAGAAATAACTAACTAATCGACCTTTAGACAGTAACCCGAAGGAGTGATGGCCATTGACAATGCATATTGGAACTTACATAATATAATCTTGGGCATCGTGAACGTTAATAAATTATCATGAATGTATCACGTCATAATTAACTTTATATACTATCTTCGTGGAAGTGGATCAAGTAGAGAGTTCGGGAGGTGCGATTATTCAGAGTCACAATACCCTGTAAAACCTAAAGGGGGGTTGATTTTAGGTAAGGAAATTATATTTATATGACTCTGAGCTGTAGTAGGAAGGCCTGGTTACGATTCCATAAGATATAAATAATTAATAAATCTTTAATAATATTTTAGTAATTTATTTTATGGACGAGTCAGAATGTTTTAAGTTAGAATAACGGAGAACGTGAGGAGCTCAAAAAATAAAAAATAAAAATGAGGTCAGTACGATTCAACTTACGCATATGACATGGAAAACCCATACGACCCGTTTCTAAGAGTGTTCAATTAACGACCTCTACATCCATGACTGAGGTTCGATTTTGTATACTCTTTATTGGAGAAAATTGAGATTAGGATACTAACCTCCAAACACAACACGAATGGTTCCGTTTTAAATATATCGGAAGGTGCAGGGCCTCAGGAACTGTCCGTTCATTGAACCAGAAGTATGGAGAGAGTACCGCAGCTCAGAATTAAGGGCGCGAAGTAAATGGAATCAGGAGGTACACACTCAAAATCAATACAGTGCAACTACTAGCATGACATCAAAACTGAACTCAACATGACATCACACTCCAATAATACAATCACAGTGACAATACACCTCACAAATAAACCAATACACCTCCGGGAAGATGGAAAGTCAACGGATGAACGAGCTACGATAAGAATCCAATCCGAATAATAAATACTGCCTGACAAATCAAGATGAACAATGGACCCGCCAAATACTACAATAGCACCGAATGCGACTCAAGTGCGTAATCCAACGGTTCCAGTACAATTGAAATAATGACTGAATAAATGTAATCAATGACACCTCAAGTAGACTACATCGAATGAAGTAATAGATACACCAATGGAAAGTTGCACGATTGGACTCAGAATCTGCATGATAAAAGATGAATGAACTCGCACATAGTAAATGAACAAGTGACACAATACACAAAATGTATGTATCAAGAACAACTCTAAGGATTAGGAGAACCATCCAACAAACGAAGCACAGTCTATTCGTACATCTACTCTAGAGACCCTGTACCTGTATCGAAAAAAACTTGGGTATTATCCAGAAAACACAAGTGGATTGAAACCAGTGCCGGGAAGTAAGTTCAAGTACATAAAATATGGTTAGTAAACACTGAGAAAATTATTGGACTTTGTTATTGAGTACTGTCCCCACAGATATTAAGCGGACCATTGGTAAGAAGTTCTCGCCACCCCAACTGTGGAGAAAAAATCGATCCTATTTTGCCTAACATGACATAAGGATCTCACAACCAGCCTACCTCGTCCCACTGCACCAATCTTATGCCTTGGAAGAAGGAAATCCAATTGAGCAATGCGGCACCTTTCATAAGTATGACGCCAGAGAAGACTACCCTCCCGCAATAGTGAAGAAGCTGGCTTGCAATCTTCACTCTTTATTACGCTGAGACAGCGATCCACTGCTATCTGCTCTATGTACATCGCAAACAATTGCTATCATCCAACACGTGCATTGATGACTGAAAACTATTTGCCAGCTGGTATTATCACGCACGAACACTAACACAATAACATAATACGAAAAAGACTCATTCTCGTCTTACCGTATCAAGATATAAGATGAGTAAACAATCAAACCTGACTTGGGGTTTTCCTGTCCTATCAAATCTCTTTTCCGTGGTTCGCCGGACATTCATCGTTCTTCCACCGACAAGCTCACAAGGACCCCTCTACGATGTTAACTACACTAACGTCCAAACCTCAGAATCCAACTAAACTCCCTGAGATATAAATGTCAGCCCTAGTTCAGCCTTATCAAAAAAAGAAAATAATAGAATGAGCAAAACGTCCATAGCTTGCATCTTGGAGCCTTAACTGTGCAATCATCACACACATCAAGAGAATAAGATCACTGTAATATCTGTAATAACAAACCCTGAGGGAGAAATCACAATACACCTCAAATTAACGTAAGAATAGTAAGAGGGAACAGCTCAGATCCAAGATGATAGATCATTACTTCACTCAAATATCTTAGAATTACAATTTGCATTATAATAACGTCTCTAACTTCAAGTAATATAATTATTGCATTTCTTTTCACTGTTTTCAAACAAAACTCCGGTAGAAACATAAGATAATAATAATAATACCTAGTTAACTCATGTAATTCATTAATGAACATAAATTAGACGGTGACATCCTCAACTCCGCTAATACATAGATAAATACTACAATTGCTCATTAGAATAACGTGGATTTCTCTGGATATATCAAGGGGAACGTGCAGTAGAGAGGGAACCTTCACGATACACAAGTTATTAACTTGCTATAACCCGTTTTAGTTTAAAAGCGGCCGCGTTTCCAGCTCTTACAGACGAGACGATAGGGGTGGATTATCCCTGATGATGAGCACGCACAGGCGAAGATAATGGAACGCAGAGCTGAGTTGGCCAGTGCTTCTTTATTAATAACGCATTCGCTTTCAACGTTCTAACTTCCATTGCGACAGCGCCAGAGACTCTGATGCACTTCGTATAGTTAAGAAGATTCGGATAAGATTGTGTGGGAAGCCGGTTCGAGCTGATGAGCTGAAAACAGGCTTATTGTTGATCGATATATACACATTAGAAGAAACCTCCTGCTTTTAAGTGTTATCGAGATGGCGCTTAGCAATTAGGCACAACAAGACATACATCTATATCGATTTATAGAGGTCAAAATTGTGAGGTGATTGTCAAACAAAGCTAACGGACGTGCGGATGATCTCCCCAGAGTGATATAGCCATACTCCATTGTGTGTGTCGTAAACTGGTTAGGACCAGAATTGCTTATACTCAAAGCCAGGCACACCCTATTAGGAGTAGTTGTTAGGCACCTTCTGGAGGGACATTCAGTACTACGCCACCTGATGACTCACCTGTCGCTCTAGCATGATATGTTGGCAGTTACCAAGTATTCTGCGCCGGGCTGAGCATGTCGTGCCGGCTCAGACGTCTCGATCATGCACAGCACAAGAGAAGGAATATATCGATCCGAATTAATGTGAGTGAGGAGAAAATAGTGTAGCAAGTGTGGAATGGCACGGCTCCCGTAGTACTGCTAGGGTGCGAAGGTGACGGGTAGTATCACAACGTTCACTAGCTGATAAGCACTCCATGTGTGGTGAGACGATCCACATGAGAAACCTGCACACAACCTACTCTCAATCGCCATTTGGGGTACAGTAACAGAGATCGGAGAAAGGTCTCCCAACCAAGTGTGGTGAGAGTGGCCCGTCTACGAAGAGCTACACACTCTATCAAATAAAATAAACTAAGTCTCCTTCCTCCTCACTCTCTCAGCTCGGCGGCTGCTAGGTATTATGGACAGACTGCTGCCTCTCAGGCGGCTCGCATTAATGATGGTATCAGGTTTCCATTATACGACGGGTGCGAGATCACCGTTTAACGGGAGCTTGTGAGTAGAAGCCGGTATTACTCGAGGAAGTGAAGTGAGACTACTTATTACTGTCAATCCTTAAAATAACTCAGTTACTTCTACATGTTTATAAACATTATTACGTTCTAATTTTTAATAGTATCATCTACCTCTAATTTTAAATGATATGAATAGCTTCATAATCTTTAAAATGTATTATTCTTAACCTTTGGAAAAATATAGTGCATCTTTATATTCTAGAGCTCGATTAATTACTCCTAATTTTTAATAAGCTTACTATCATATCAATTATTCTCTAGAAAGATTATATCACATATACATAGATTTTTAAATTCTTGCACTTCTTTTTTCAAAAGATCTGTTTAGCATCTAATGTTTTGAGAAATTATCAGTGTATTTTACCTTAAGATTCTTAGAGACAGAACCATGTAGAACCTTTATTCAATCACATTCAGAAAGGTTATTCAATGAGCTTAACTAATTTTTAAATTTTAACCTAATAACCCCGTTGATACGTATGTCAATTCTTAACAAAGTATTACAGTTGTAAGTGTATCTCGACTCGTTTTTAATAAAATTATTATTCTCAATGTTTAACAAATTTTTAGTTCTCATTCTACTCACAAATTAGTACTTTCACTATAATTTAAAACCATTCTACTTACAGATCAGACCGTTTATGTAAGGAAATAAAGATTATCACTTCTGAAAAGTTTAAGAAAAATTATAAACATTCTATTTTTTAACATATTTACAATATCTCTGAATTTCATGAAAAATTTGTAATATCATGTGAATTTACCAAAAGACATATTATACTCTATCTACGTAAAAATTAAATTACTCTCAAATTCTGAATGTGTACACAATTAGTTCGCTTGCTATTATTTAAAATATATTACTTCTATTTTAATAGAAATTACCCGATTACTTCATCACTCTATAAATGTATAGTGTTAGTTCACTATATTCTTTATGATATTTTTAACTCTCCATCCTTTTTTATTATGTACTGCGTGATTTTTAAGAATACATTATTGACGGTACTAAGAATTTTATACAATCTTCAATAATCATCATAATTACAGTTTCAAATTTGTCGGTATCTATAATTTTCAGCACAATGTTCTTATACTTAATTTACAATTATAGGATTTATACTTAGCGGTTTCTAATTTTCTAAAACATTACTTGCTATATCAGTGAAAACTTGTTTACGTCTTGGTTAAGAAATTTCTATTAAAATTTCTTAAAATTAAATTTTTACCATTATAGATATATTTTTATTTTGTTAAAAGATTTAATTATATTTTATTACTTTTATTTCATACGAAATCTTTTTAACATTAATTAATACGAGTAGTAATACAGTTATAGTACTAATTTTTATACAATTACACTCTTTCAATTTTAAAATTAATGTTATTATTATCTTAAAACTTATTATTTATTATCTACTCTCTCAAAATTAATTTTCAAATTTATTAAACTTATTTAATCTTGTGTAATATATTAATTTGTAGTTGCTTAAGCACCTTAATTAAGTTTAAATAAGACAATTTGAATTTCTGTAAAAATAAATTTTTTCAATCTTAAATTCTAATATTCAATTGTTTAACACAATTATTCTATAATCTTTTTATAAATCATTTTTATTTGATTTAGATAGATATACCACTGGTTATCCACATTGATTCGCGATAGCAATACTTTCATGCACTCATAATTTCAGGAAGCGATAATCCTGACCGACGGCATACCCTCCACAGACATCGCATTTATTAATGTTAGGGAACTGACTCACGGAGAATGTATGAACAATGATACCTGATGATGAGTAATATGATAATAAGAGTAAGATTATATGAATCTAGATAATACATTAATAAAATTACATGGAGATGAAAAATAATAGAGTAATTAATAATAATATTAATAATTAATAATAACTATTTGTCAAAATAGATAGTAAATGACAAAAATTTAAAAAAAAATAAACTAAATAATAATAACCAATTAATAATAATCACATAATAAAATAATAATAATAATAATAATCAAACATAATATAGTTGCTAAATGTCCCAATTAACTCATAATAAATAATAATGATACAACTACTACTACTACTAAGTCAATAATGACAAGATAATAATATACATAATAATAATAATCATAAATAATACTACGATAATAATATAATAATAATAATAAAATAATATAATAATATAATAATAATATTATATAATAGATAATCCTAATAATCACCCATCACTCACCTACCATAATGATAAATAAATCAAATATAATAAATTTATATAATATATTATGATATATAATAATAACATATAAATCAATAATAATAATCACGTCTTATTTTATGTATTGGGTTAGAATTAGGCGACTCGTTATATCATCACACGCAAGAATGCGGCTTAATCCGTGTAGTAAAACAAAAGCATAGTGGCACTCCTAATCGAACAGATTTTTCACAACGCTGAGAGGGTATAGATTAACGATGGCTCTATGCTCCAATAGAGAAGAGCTCTACAAAATCTCTGCATCACTACTGTAAATGAGGAATTCTTCGGCATTATGCTATATGTAGTCTGAGCGATCGTGGAAGATGTATGGATTAGTGAGCAACATTCAGAGCGAAGAATTGCTCGTTACTGCTTTGCGTTCCGAGATGGCCTCATGCAGACTCAGCAAAGAGTCTAATATGAACACGCGTGTTATTACACGTATACCAAGTACTGCCGGCAGCGTGCAAAAAAAGGTTCATTGGTTGAGTGGTGATTATTCTCTGCTGCGATAATAATCTATGTTTTGTAGGATTGGTATGCAGGCCAGACGCGAGAGAGTAGCAACCCTGACGTACAACTTAATAGAGGCGCACTACCTAAGATATATGAATGAAGCACCACCTACAAAGCTCGAACGGGTTTCCAAGCGATCTCGCGTTAGTTCTGGTTTTTCGCTTAGAGCAAATATCTCTAGCCACGGAATATGACTGCAGGCTCTAGACACGACGATAGACCGAGCTAATTTGCCATGCGACCAACGTGATAGCAGCGGGAATGCGCTTAGCGTTAGCAGCAGGGGATAACGGTCACTTGGGTCACTCGACACCTGTGCATATGCTTCGCCTCGTTTGTGCCTCCTCACCCTATCGTCATACGTTCAAATTAATTGAGCCACTAATGAACAATCACATTTGAGGGGATACCACCACTCTACAAAACTCTACTAGATGCTATAATGCTTCTTCATATGTACAGATACAGAGGTGACTTTTGAATGGTATGAGGATCAAAGTGTTACTGGGTTGGATCTTGCAAGCAAATCGCCTGGATAGCTCGCCTCCCGCTTCACTGAAATGGAAAAAGATGTAATAGTCTACCTGCTTTCCACTCGCTTGAGTGTTATGAGTATATGTTTTCACGCTAGGTATATACATACGCTCAAGTGCAGTTCAGCACAGAACAATGCCGACGAGAATACTCGGGCATATGGTGTGGTGTGACTTGCAGTGATGGTCCCGTCCAAATCACATAATGTTAGAGGCCTCTCACCACTCTTCCATTCTTGTATAACCAGTGCGGTCACTTCACACTGCGTAGTGAGCTTGTCAATACAATCTTAGCTCTCTCATGCAGCACACGCAATGGTCGAACTCTCAACTGCCTTCGAGTCGATATCGCTCTCTACTTTGGAAATTGAGTGCGCATATCACGATCCGTCGCTAGGAGACAGTGCGTGTCGATGAAACCCAACTTGAATTGTAGATGGGAAGATTTCTATATTCCATGATCACGCGCGCTGGGAGATGTCTAAGAGAGACGGAATATGATGGAATAAGTCAACTAGGCAGTCAGACAGAAGCTCAATAAGGGGTGATAGGAGCTCTGTATCTGCTATAATGATAGTGTCTCATAGGTCACTCTCAGGATCGAGAATAGAGACCGTGAATACGCGATGAATTACGTGACTGCAAATACCATAAGCCTGGTCTCCTATCTCAACTTCAGAAATCAGTTCGTTAGCGCACAACAGCCTCCGCCTTTCACCTATCAGGTACCATTCTCCTTCTGCGCAAGTTACTATTATCTCTAATAGAAGTCGCTGCCGGTGGCGTAGTGTCTCAGGAGCCATGTCTCGTCTGGATATGCGTGATGCAGGATTAGAGCGTGGTATCAGTCAGGACATTAGAGGAGTATGTAACTGCGAGTATAATTAGAGCACACGCCATTTAGTTATCTCACGGTATTCAGCCTCGTCACGCGCAGTCATCGATCGCTGAGATGTTGCAGCATGACGTTGTACTCGTGTATCTCACATCCTCCCAAGAAATCTCTTGCCGTGGTGGTAGGTGCTCGCAAGATACATCACAACTGTGAAGCTCACACCCGTCGCGAAATAGACTTTCGTTCGTCTGAGAGCGTATTTGTAGGGGGATTGCGTGAACGCGCCCAATCTTGTGCCAAGCGAGTACCAGCAAGAAGCTCTGACACAGGCTCTCCTTCGAGCGGTATTTAGGCGCAAGAAGCCATAAATAGAATATATAATGCTACTCAGAACGCGGATTGTTGGGCGTGCAGCCCCTACAACGCAAGTCGCTGTACTCTTTTTTGATTTAATGTGATATAAGTCACGGCTTCCGCCTTCGTCCTTGGTACGGGGGTGGAGAAATGCTAGAGTAGCTCCCACGAGCAGTCAATATGCCAGAAAAGAAAGCTTTATCGCCATGGTGGCTGAAGTTGACGCACACATACCAAGATGATATTGCTCCAATGACGTACAGGATCAAGATCTGTCAACACAGATGGAGCAACGCACTTGAGGTCAGGATTACATCGACTACTTCCGTTGAAACCTTTGTGAAGCAACCACGCTCAGTACACTTGACCGCGGCACCCTTCGTCCATTACAAAATGTATCGAATAGGTGGTAAACATAACGGACCTGAAACGAACGATCCGATATTAATAACCGAAGGAAGAGGGAAAGTTGCCTCTTATGCCTAAGTAATGAAGACTCCGCAAAACCCCCATCCTCAGTGGAGTAGTACGCCTTTTCCAGATCAAAGAAACGGCTTAAGGTCATTTTGTCTGAAAGCAAACGTCTCACGAACGTCTTGATCGCAACCAAAGAGAGGATCTAAGTAGAGCCGACGCTTGACGAAAACCAAATTGATAGTCAGAAAACCAGGGAGTTGCTCCAAAATGGAACAGGACGGGAGGGCCAGCAATCTCTCCACTGCGCTTGCATGTGAGTTGCAGGTCAATGAAATAGGAAAG
>JABUQX010044899.1:22500-62500 GCA_015478945.1 Trachelipus rathkii | reverse complement strand
TAATCATAATATATATAGTCCTATTCTTGATAATATTTACAAGTCATGTGAGCGCTAGGTCATACTCACTAGTAAACACAGTTATTAAGTAGTGTATGTTTCTATAGTAATGAGTTAATTACTAATCTAATATACTCACGCATTAGTAATGATAAGAGTATGTGAGGTAGTATGTGGTTTAGATCACACTCGTGCAGTTTTTGGTAGTTATTGTATATGTTTCTCTGTGTCTATAAAATTTCATAGTATATGATCCTAACAGTCAATTTTTAAGGATCGCGCGTCGTGAAAAACACTAGATCTCGTAACGACATAATAGTTGAGGGCCCTTAATCTGAATAATGAATTAGCTTTCAACAACTCTGGCGTATGCTGTATATCCTCTGTTTTTTTTTATATAATGATCTATACGGCGTCGCGAAGTTTTTATTCCTGTAATCAAACTACTTCCACAAGGGACTGTAACCGACTAAAGGCGATCACAATAGATGCATTTGTATCTCTTCGTAAGGTAGCAAACATATCGGCGCGACACTTCCATTGAGGAAGCGGTGTCCTACTTACACGCGGTTCAATTAATAACCAGTCAATGTTCAGGGTAACGAACTGATCTAGGGCAGTCTATCTGGACTGTGTATTGATCCTATCACGTGCCGCGGGCGAGGTGCTCGCTCGTGCGGAGTAGAACGACCCCGCCTCATTGATTCCGGATCGTCTCGAAAGCCCGATGTGGAAGGAGGGAAATAGTTCGACTGGCGAGCAGGGGTTCCATTATCACGCTGTCGTCGGCACTCTCTCTCTAGGCTTACGAGGGTTCTCTCGCTGTAGACACACCGTCAACGCGCGCTGTGCTCTTGCTTCCCGCGTCGCTCAGACGCCCCCTAATTTTTTTCTTGTCTCTATTTTATACACTCACATTTTTCAGATAATTTCTTCTTCTGTTGGTCTAGTTTCTCCCTGTCTCTCAAGCATTCTTTTATAGACGAGTATCTAACAGCGCTGGTGTGCATGATGATCTCACCTTTAGAGTGGAGGTGCTCTTCTGTACTCATCATAAGTTACTCGTACTTTTCGTAGTAGAAGAGAAGAACATGATAGGATTAATGGTGTCTAGTGAGTGTATAGAATAAAGAGATTTTTTTTTTGTAAGATTTAATTTTGTTGTGTTGGTGCTCCTTTCTAAATATCTTACCGGATGTATTCTGGTAATTAAGATTGTTGATAGCATCGTGCTGTCGATTTCGAGTTTCCTAAATAGGTCAAAGTTGGTTGTTCTCGTAAGTGTTTAGAAGCTGGATATAGAGGGATATTCTAGCGAGTGCCGTTATTGAAGTAAAACTCATTTTTTTCCTCTCTATCGTGATATAATACTGTTGATTATCTCTACAGCAATAAAACCTAAATTTCCTTTCCTGAAATAGGAATGTACTCCCGGCGCCGTTCTTGAGATCATTTGTCACGTCAACCATGGTTCGATATCCATTAATCTACTCTTGTCTATAGAGCTTCCCATCAGGAACTGCAGACTCCCTCCAGTATGTCTAAGATAATCTGTGTACAAGGGAGCAGAGAGCAGCACAAAATAATATAGTAAGTGCAGAAAGACAAGACTACCCTGAGTAGATCCGCGGGGTAGTCTCTCTTTGTTATAGAAAGATAAGGACGCGTGGGCGCTATATACTCTCTCCTCAATTAATTACGAAAGTGATATAATATAATTAGAGGTATGTTACTGAGTTATTAGGAGATCCTATGTATATTCTCATTCTCTACCCCTCCTCTCTATTATGGTAACTAGGGGCTAGTTACCCACCGTTATAAGAGGTCTTGTATTGTTTCCACCGGAGTAAACAGATAATAACAGGAATTCGGGAAATGATACATGGTGACACAGTTAAGCTACCTAAAGGATGCATCAGTAGTGGACTGATATATTATATGCCTAAGTCACTTACTTTCTCAGGTGGTGTGGTTGGTGTAGCATGTGGGTGCTGTCGTGAATGATGATGTCTAGGATGCGTCTTGGGAGCGGCATGGACTTAGTGAGTAACACGAGGGTGGTCCTTGATGTGTCGGTGTGATAGTAGTGTGACTGGTGTGTGTGTGATGTTTGTGATGAATGGTCCGTGTCGAACACGGAAATGGTGATGTGTTGTGTAGGAAGGAAACCCCAAGTTTCAGATGGTTGATCCCTTGATCTGTGGATACGAAGACGGAATGGTCGAACGGCGAAAGTGGGAACAAGTTCAGACACAAATCGTGGCTCGCATCTCGGTGTTGTGTGTGGTGATGTGGCTGTAGTGATGGTTAGAGGGAATTGGCCAGGTGCATTCATAGTACAGATAGCACAAAAGATCTCAAACGTACGAATAGGATTAGGTGATAAAAATAGTGAGGTCATCAGCCTCTCTCCCGCTTTTGCATCTGCATGGCGAAAATGCAACCAATCATGAATGTGTATCGAAGTCACTTTATACGTGCGTTGCTCAAATGGGCCTCACCGAGGGGGTAGATGGAGACGACACTATTTGGTTTCAACATGATATTGTTCTCCACGTGCTATAATGGTATGCGGGCAGTGGTGATTTGAGAGACGAGTATTGGCAATTGTGTGTGAGTGATTCCCTTAAGTTATGTTTTACACAACTGCGAGTGAAATATGTAGCTGATATATGAATCAGTTGTAGTGTACGAGTAAGAATAAGTCTCATATTATATGAGTGTCATCGATATTAGTGATCTGGTGAAGGATGAGCAGCAGGTATATATGCTCAAATTTTGTTCTGAGTGAGATATTACGGGACTATTTTGCTCAATTACTATTATGAGTCTCACCCATTGCAGTATCGTTTCGGCTAAGTGGCACTATATACACCTCAAAATTAATACTACCTCTGCGTAAAGTGTATATCAATAGGTAAATTAGTCATATCACTCTCTATAGTGTAGTTATTATTTTAGATTCCAATGAAGGGAAGGCACAAGTAAGTAATAGCACAGCAGTGATTCTCTGTTCTTGGCGGTTCTAACGCGATTGTATACGCCTGTAATTTAGTCGCAGCACCAATAACACATTATTTTTTATTAATGTGATATATTTTGCACAGTGTGTTATTTCCTCGTGCTCTATATTGTCAGGCCTTGATAATAGAGATACAATTGTAAAGAGATTGTATATCTCGAGAATATACTCACGACCACGCGGATAATACGTGGTACAACTTATTGACTGTTTTTATCTGTATACAATTTCTAGTCAACGCGCTTTAGCAAATGACACAGTGGAATCTTATCCTCAGTATGTGATAAGGAAGCAAGTATGTATCTTTGAGGTAACTCAGGTAGCGAATCATCGTGAGTGTCAGGAACTAGAATCGTTTATCTCGCATTGACGTAAAGTCCTGTGCCTCAGTGTATTTTGCAAATAGTGAAAGTGTACATATATATCAATATATTGGCAATCAACAAGGTGTATTAGCTGGTACATTTTTATTCAGAATTGTCTTAGTACGTCATGAGAGCTTCTATATGTAATAATAATAATAATATATGCTAGTTTATGACCGCCGATATGGAAGCACGAAGAACGGAGACATCTCTATTGTGGAGAATGTGTTCACTTTGCGCCTGTCTCGGAGATGTATAAGGTATGACTAGATCATTTAATTGGATTATATCTCTCTGGGCGTTTAAATGCTCGTATGATCTTCCGATACAAATTCGCAGGGGCTCTTGGATAAGCTGACAGAAATTTTCGAGAGAAGATCATTGAGAGGGCTTAACATACCTCATCTGGTTCATAGACGGATCATAAGATTCTCCTGAAATCGTAACTCTACGTAAATTAGGACTTATAATCGGTGTGAGGTTAACGGTATATATATATTATATATATATATATATAAAAGTATCCTCAAACCCATGTCGATCATTAATAAGTAAGGCATCATAAGCCACTAACTAGGTCGTTGGTCTGAGGTAAAACTACCAGAGAGGGTCGTGAGTTGGGTTGACCCGATAGTATGATAGTAGGAATTCCGCCTTATTAACTGAAAAATATTATTTTTTTTTTGCCATATTAAAAAATAATTGCACTCTGTAAAACATTCTGATCTACGGCATATAATAAAAATAAATTACCATAAATGCTATAATGAATATAAAATAATAATTAATATATCTGAAGATTAAACCGCGCCTACTACAGGCTCAGAGCATAATATCCCCTTCCTAAAAAAAACCCACCCCGTAGGTTGGACCATGGGTGTGGCCTCGGAAAAGCTCCCCGGAACTCCTCGTCCACTCCCGAAAGATGAAAGTAATAGCCGTATATACTGTATACCAACATATATTCATAGATAATAATGGATCACTCGAATCACCAAATTATGAGGCCCAGTTAAGCAGGACAGCCTCCTTACTAGATGTAGTTAAAGCAAGTTCAGGTATCAGTCCCATATACAATAGGCGGCCCAGATGAAAGCTGATCATTAAACTATTTAGATTTTTTAACCTCACTCACCTTCATACCACGGTAGGTAATGAGGAGTAGGTAGTAATGGGAATAAGATAAGCGCGCGCGCACCGCAACACACCAGCCTCGGTAGCACTCAGGTGAAATCAGGGGAATTGGTAGAATATCAGAAGAGAGATCAGGAAAACAGAGGAAAAGCGAGATAAACTGGGGTGTGGGATAATTAAATATAATAATAATAAAATAATAAATATATAATTAATCAATAGTATAATAATAATCAATAATAATTAATAATTATAATAATATATATAAATAAATAATAATAATAATAAATAAATTAAATAATAATAAATAATTAAATAATAATTAATAATTTAATAATAATAAATAATGATAAATAAATTAAATAATAATTATAAAAAATTTAATAAAATAAATTTATAATTATTATTTAATTGAAAATATTTATATAATAATAATAATATTATATATATAGAAATCTAATGTAAATATTATTTATTATATTAATTTACTATATATACATGAAAAATAATACCCTTATCGATTAATAATATTTATTGAATTTTATGAGTTTACATATATGTCATATATTTTATGAACATATATAACGACCATCTCATCTCTATATGTCTGAAGATATATTAAATATAATAAATCTACTACTAAAAAGTAATTAAAAATTTAATTAAATTAAATTAAATAATTAATAATATTAAATTAAATAATTAAATAATAATTTATGATACTCATATCTAGTTTTTAGTAAACTATAATGACGATAATAAATATATAAATATATTATTTGTAATTATCGTTAATAAAATAATCGTCATAATAATAATACATCTTCAAATTTCAGGTGCTCTAGAAATATTAATTAATATAAATATTTATAATATATATATAATATATAAAAAAAAATATAAATATTATAAATATAAAATATAATATTTAATAAAATAATTAATTGATAATAATAAACAAGTAAAACAATAATAAATAAATAAATATAATAAATAACTATATATATAATATATTATAATATATATATAATAATAATATATACTTCAAGTAACTATAATAAGGAAAGTTAGGGTGTAAAATAAAAATAGTAGAGGATAAAAGTAATCAAAGTAACAATAAAATAAAATTATTACGAAACATACAATTACACGATGAAGAAACGGTATTCTGTGACCCTACCAAGCTTTTAGAAGATGGGGGTACTAGTGTAACTTAGGGTTGGAGATATGATATGAATGAGGATTGAATATTTAAAATTATATTACCATTATATCATGTGATATTATTCATGATTCAATCCCAACAATCGCAATCTTCAATCATTTAATATATTAATATACCTTATTCATTTTTATACTTTGTTGATTCTTCCATTGTTTATTAATTTAAGAGTATTCTTTATTATTATTTTCGTTTAATTTATTTATATTGTGTGTTATCATTTTTTTACTAGTTCGTTAATTAATTAATATTATTAATTTGTAATTAGATTTATTTATTATATTATTAATATTTTTATATTATCTCCTTATAAATTTATGGTGATAATGTATTATTTGATATTTATTAATTACCTTCTAATATTAACTAATGTAATTTGTTGTTTTCAGTGAAGCTGATAATTGTGCTTATTTTGTGTTTTAATTTAATTTCCTTTTTAAAGGACATTATTCATCTAGAATTTAATCCTAAGAATTCTACGATTTATTTACCTATTTTTTACATTAAATATCTGCAACCATTTATTTTGTGCAACCCATATCATAACAGAATTGCAGACTTATGCCACGAGGAAACGATATAATGAATTTCACAAGAATTACTAGAAAGTGGTTTTGGTGGCCAACAAAAGATTGTTGTAATGAATATCACCAAGACACTTGAGAAAACAACTATTATCTTCAGAAAACTGGTTTCCATGAAAAATAAGATATTTGTCATTAAAATAGATAACTACATGAATTTTATACATGACAAAAAGCATCCACAACTTCAGGTATAGGCATTTGACCTGATAAACTAAGCAATCTGATTTTTTTCTGTTATCTGCCTATCTTGGTCTGTAAATTTGGGAATGTTTTCGGAGTTCATCCACTATGGATGATCAAAGTTTTTGTGGATGGTAAGGAATTCTGTGTAAGAAGATGGAAAAACACCTAGGCCTATATAAAGAACCCCCTCTCCCTGCTACTTCTATAATGGAAAACCCTTCAGTGAGAAATTCCCCAGAAGGATCAGTGGTGTTTCCTAACTCTTATTAGTATTGGAAACATCATTCAGGAATCTGGAAAGAGCATCTACTACAACATTGCTCTTGCCAGCAATATGGCTAATCTCAAAATCATATTTGTTGAGCTCTTTTATGGTACAAGTCAGCCGACCATCAACTAGACATATTTTGTAAGTAAATCAGGGGCATGTGATTGGTGAATATAATGAATTTCATCCCTCAAGAAAGGTCGCAAGGACTTCACCAACCAATGTAAGGCAGTTAATTCCTTATCAATGACACTACAGTTCTCTGCACACTGGTGAAGGTCATGGAGATGAAAGCTATGGGTCTCCATTCACCATTTTGAATCTGTGGCAGACAGGCCCCAGTGCTTATATATCTATGACTTCCACATAAAGTTACATTGGTGAAGTTATGGGATCATAATCAGGGAACCCCAAAAGGCAAGGTTCTACTAAGGCCCTCTTAAGTTCCTCAAAGGCCTGTTGACATTCTGTATTCCGTTAGATAGATTTACCCACAGTCTGAACTGATAGTGGTTTTCTTATTTTGGAGCAGTTCAGAGGAATTGGTGAAGCTGCTTCACAGTTGAGGGCACTGGAAAAACTATTGCTCCTTTAATATTCTTATCTGAGGGTAAGATACCTTTCTTTGAAATATGATTGCTTAAAAACTCTACCTCAGTTTGACATAAACGTGTCTTACTGGGTTAGAGTTCATAGCCATTCCATTCCAATGCATCTAGTACTTGATCCAAGGTGTCCAGATGGTCTTCAATAGATTCCCTGAGGATGATATCATCAAGATAAACCATCATCTTAGACCAAGGCAACCCAGTCAGTGCAAGCATCATTCCTCATTTAAATGTGGTCAGACCATTTTTTACCCCAAAGGGCATCTTTAAATGCCCCTATTGAGCGAATGAGTTGGAAATTTTTCTCAACACTCTGGTTCCATTGAAATCTGATAACTCTTAACTACATCGATCGTGGAAAAATAGGTATTCCTGTACATATCAAGTTGGGTAATGGAAAAAAAAATCTGATTTAGTAACATTAACATTAAGGTTGTGGTAATCAATACACAATCTGAGTGTACCATCTTGTTTCCTGAATGGTACTACAGGTGTTGAGCACCGGGGACTTACTAGGATGGATGTCCTGATCTAATAATTTTTTACATTGCTGTTCAGTCTCTTGAGCTAAGGGTCCTTGGAATCTGCGGAACGAAAGTTGAACATGTCTGCTCATTTCCAGTTCAATGCCATGAGTTATGTTAGTAGTTACACTCACATCATGATCTCCAGTGTTCAAGGCTTCTTGATGATTTATCAAGACAAATAAGATCCTGTTTCCGATTTTCTGAAATTGCCAACATTGCTATTCCAAACTCCTATGTTAACCTGGGAACTGTCCAGGTATCTGAAACCATAAAAGAATCGAACTGGGAAATCGCTTGACAATATTTTACTTTCAGTCGAGATTCTTCATTCAGAGGTAACAATTTTCCAATTACAGAGTTTTGTTGGAGATATTGGATCCAATAAGTTGTATTAATAATGGCAGTTTGGGGTATTTGGGATTGATTGTAAATCCAGCACACCAGGAATAGAAATGAGAGAAGGAATCTTTTCCCTTGAAACCTGCTAAAGTTCTGAAATCTTCATCAGTACTCTTATTAACTAATTTACAAGAATACAGAGTTACAACAATGTAATTTAAAGTTTGGTTAGAAAATGTGTTTGACTAGTCAAAAACTACCACTTCCAACTTCCCCTCACCTACCCAATATATTAACTCTCTATGGTCAAATCAGGAAGATTATTTTCCTGCAAAGAGGTAGCCCAAAGAACCAAATACTAGTGCATGTGTTTTGAAGGAACTATAAAAAAACGGTGTTGATTTTGTGGTAAATCCACCTTCAAACTTACTACTAACTACCTACTACTTTACTCACTTACTACTACTGACTACTACTCACTACTCACTACTACTGCTTTTACGATCTAATAATAATAATAAATAATCAATGAAATATAATAATATAATAATAATATATTAATAATATACATCAATAATAATAATATTACATAATATATAAATAATAATAATCAGATTAATTAAATAAATAATGGAAAGTAACATTGATAATTCAAATTTTTTGCAAGTAAAACTTTAAGTAACATTAGAAACTATAACGATTCATATTTGGATATATGTGGGCATGCTGAAAATTAATATGATTTGAACAACAGAGATAAAGGTTCGGTTTTCAAATTAAAAGTAGATTAAAAAATTTAAAAGTAGATGAATGGATAGTAGACATTGAGGTGTATTCAGGAATTTTATTGGAATGATAAAACATGAGTAGAATGAGAAGATGACGTCATCATTCTGGATAATGGAGTTATGTAATTATACTATATATATGTTTTTTTTGAGTCAGTGTACAGGACTCACCACGGCTCACAGAGAAGCGGCCACACTGGACTGCAAAATCAACACCATGGGCGGGGCTTGGCAATCTTATGTTATCTAAATTTTGATTGCGTTACTGCGCAATTATCGAATTAGTGTGTGTGTGTTTTTCTTTGTTTTTTTTTTGTTTTTTTTTGAAGTTCACAACTCACGGTCATAGCCCTATTCTAGCCATATTCTATGAATTAATTAATATGCATAACTGACAATGGCTTTGCTAGTTGGTGGAGTGATTAGCCAATTATAAAGCATTTAATGAAGGTCCATCGGTTGAATTTATATGCGATCAAAGAAACAATATTTGTATTACAAAGAATTTCTTCAAGGGGAGTGACAGGGATAGCAACCCGATCCTTCATTTTAATACTTCAAAGATCTCCAGAAGTAACTTTGGAAGCCGTTGGAAATCAGAAGCTTAATTTTACAGATATCTTTAGGTGAAGAAAGAATTTAAAGGCACTAGGCGTTGGAAGATATGTTTTAAAAACTGGGTGAAAGAAATTTCTAGAAGAAGAAGAAGAAGTAAAAGTAATTGTTATCAACAACATCTGTTAACAATTGATTGGCTAAACGGTAAAGAGTAGCCATCTGAGGTAATGTAAGTCTCCAACGTCTGTAAGTTGAACCATTTACATGTTTACTACCAACAAGTGGTTTATGTTCATAAAACCAATCAATAATCTGAAAATAAAAAAATAAAAAAAGTAAGCTATAATGGCATATAAAGAGCAGTTACTTAATAAAAAATTAAATAATTTGTTCACAATTAAGCTAGTGAAACTGGATAAAACATGTCCATTAAGTAAGAGAAATTTCAGATAGTAGTTTTCAATGGTATAATAACATATACAATAAATACAAATATTAAAATTATCTGATATAAGAAATTAAGAAAGTAGTTTATATATCATTATGACTATGATATTAAAAACAACGATATCAAGAAAGCTAGACAGCAAAAATTAAAAATTAATCATGCCAATTATATTATTTTTATTTATAAAGAATAAAATAATGCAATGCATTGAAAAATACAGATCCAAAATACCTAAAATAAACAAAGCAGTCCTCACTTTGCTGGAAAATAACATATAAACATTTTCAACCAGCAATAGGATATAGACTGCCGGTTGAAAAAGATAAATTCACTAACAATACCGTCTACATTATGTGGAAATATTATGAGCTATACTGGATCAAATATTATACTATATATAATATATATATAAGTTAATATATTAATATATATAGTATATATAATATTTATATATATATATATATATATATATATATATATTATATATATATACTATAATAGTATGTTATTAATATTAAATATATATTAAATTATTAGTTAATTAATTATATATATATATATTAATACATATATAATATATTATTATTATAGATTAATATATATATTATATAATAGTTAATATATATATATCTAATCTTCCATTTTTTTATTCCACCTCACTAGACTTTAGGGCAAGAAACGTATGGCAGTAAAGAATACGATCACAAGTCTAGAATAGAAATGACTCACAGCTCTTTAGGACCGGCCCTCACCTCTAAAAAACCTATTAGTGAGAATACTCGTCGCAGTCAAATAAAATCCATTACCTAAAGCTTTCATTGGGACCTGATAAGTACCGTAATAATACAACATATTACGCGACGAAATCCCACCTCACCTATGGCTTTAAAAGTAATATCGTCAGTGTAAGTTGCCGTAAGATCTCTCATTTGAGCTCATTGTTGTGTGGACTTTTCGCAGTACAGACCAAATCACGCAACAATACTAATGTACTCACAAAGAAACCTCCAGGTTCGATTAAACTGGTATGAATACTATCTGAAGGCACTCATTTTGAGTCTTCTCGTCTCACATGAGAAACACGCATGAGCTTTACATATTGTCACATAGAAATCCTCAGCCAGCATAGGGATTTCTCATTCGAGCCATCGGTTCGAACTTCTCTGTTTATACAATTCTCGGTGTAACTCTTACTGAAACGATTCCAATACTCCACTCACCAGTATTTTTGTCGATTCTCACAGGTACCACGCCAGGTCGATTCTTCGACCTGCCCACACAACAAATTTTTTTATGTCACTATTATATCCCTATAACAATCCTCCGAAATCTGCTCACATCCGCATCTAAATCAGACGAGATGGCCTATCATTCTTCATCGCGATTAGACCCCCGCTCTTCACACTGGATCCTTAGTGAGGACTATTTCCCACTATAACAAAACCGGGACAAGGTGGTACGCTCAACGTTAACGTGCGGTGAATCATGTCCTAGTTCTGCAATACAAATTGATCTTTCCGTTGAGCTGTGGGACTCCACACGTGCACAACTGACACTAGAGTTTCTATATGAACTTTTAGAAAAGAGCAGCACACAATTTTACAATCACAATTTTAACATACATTTTCATGAGGTCTTTTTTAATTGCTTCCCATACTCTAGCAATGTGTCATAGTTATGGGCGTTGGTGGTCTCCCCGAAGACGCTCATCATCTTCTCCCACGTAACTACGCCCCGGTTTCGTCTTTCTGATTATCTACAATGGGAAGAGAGCATGCGCGGTATGGCAAAATTCTCTAATTATCAACAACGACCGACTCAACCCTTAATAACAAAAAAAAAAAAAACAACCTAATAAACCCAAAAATCCATGTCAACAACTGCAAGAGTGAGCTTACTAATCATTACTAAATTAATTGTTATAGGCACTGTATACTATGGTGCCACTTCCAAAGCACTTATATTTATAGAATGATTTATCTTCACAATATATTAACCTCACCATCAACGATATTTGCAATGAGGGGTACTATCACAAGTACCACTTTTCCTTGTCATTTCACAAGCTTGTCCATCAACTTAATTAGTCTGGCGAATTCATACCTGTTTTTGCACTTGTCAAAAATACTGTTATACTTGTCATAATTTGCATACCTCTTTTTCTCCATTAAGTTAAGAACACAATAGTTTCATAGATATAAACAACACCTTAAAAGGCTTATGGACATTATATCTTATTACGACAGAAGGCGTCTCTTACGCTACGCCCTAACACCTACACACAAAGATAAAATCACACTTTAAGATGTATGGAATATCGGTTTATCTAACTTTTCATAACCTTTCCCTACCTTTTTTGACTAACGAAAAGGAACACTAGAACAACTCGCTAAGAATATTCTATTTACTTTTCATAATTCCACCTCAACTCTAAACATCCCAGTACGACCTATGCTAATAAGAATATACACAAAGCTACACAAAATATATACATCTCATTAACTATCTCTCGGCATGAGTTTAAATATGATAGAGATTTACCAGAATATATTTTTGGAGCACATCTCTCTCCTTATCTTTACTACCTCCATTTTATCTTTAGAGTATACTTAGTATACAACCATTTCACTGTATCACAACTAATTTGTAACATACCTATTGAAGTATTGAATCAAGCTCAGTGTACTGTGTCATAAATCTGCATCACAATTCTTCATTACTCAATTTACTCTATCAAAATTTAGTTCATGAAATTCCAATTAAAAACACGAATTGCTTCTCAGACAAATGTTTGCTACTCATGGACACAGCTCCGCTATTAACTATTTAAATTAACAAATTATACAAAATTATCTACTCATTGCCAAGCAAAATAAAGAGAGATCTTATATATCTTACACAACACGCTGCACCCTAAGCAACATACATTACTATAATCCCTATTGGGAGATCACTATTTTATCAGTAAAGTGCCCTACCTGATATTACACTAACCATATTTACTTAACACTAACCGTGCCCATTGAGCTTTCACCTATTATTAAAAATATCCTATTCAAATCACTGTTATTATTCAAATTACCGCAATAAATAAAATAAAATTAATACAGATATATATTTATATTCTTCTTCTCCCGCATTGTTCCTCATAGATCATATATTTGTGTTCACATGGTAAATTTTTGATTGATCCACACATCCTCTACCACTCCTAAATCGGTACACTACCCCTTATTCTATTCTCAGAGCCAATTAACAGATCTTCAGTCAGTCATCGAACGTATATCTAGTATTTTTGGACTAAAAAAAAACTATCTAGCTAATGATTATCTTCCCTATCAAACACTCAAATAAAATACTATATATATCCTCCTAATTATAATTCTACAGTCTCCACATATTTACTCTCATTACCTCCCTTAATATATAATAGTGGTACTATAGATTATAACTGGCTCTCTTACGTACTCCATACCTATCAAGGAACTTATACCGCTCGTCATATAACGCTTTAATTTTAAATACAACTTCAATCCAATCATTTCACCATCTTCTCCCTTCTTCTGTTCACCCCGTTTCTTGCCATAATTCTTTCGACCCAAGACTCATTGTGGTAATGGTGCTTGTACATTTTCAGTCTTAGATGCACCTTGGCGTGACAAATAATGAAAACTTAGCAGTAAGGGCAGCACACCATTTGACCACACTCCACTACGTCGAAATAGAAAGCCCAGCCCTTACCATTACCCTCTCCTTGGCTGAGCCAGGACACCCTCATATCCTGCTAAAAAATAATAATAATAATATCTAGCAATAGTTTAAGAACTTGCGATTAAAACTCGACACAAGCATCACAATAATTCACCACCCCTATTACACGAGCACTCTCTTCATACGATCCGTTAATATTATAGGCAAATTTTCGGGAAGTGTTCCTTTTCCACCTCCCTCACATCCATTCTCCAATCAATTACAAAATGCCATCATCCGCCCCTGAGTGGTGAGAAAATCCCTCATCTCCTCAGAGGCAAGCGTCTCCCTCAATTATTTTGAACACTAATTCTCGTTCATATAACGCTATTAGTGCGTGGTCAGCTTTCCTTCCCCTAGGCCAAGAGCTTCACTAGTGCTCGCATGGCACAACCATGCCTCTTGTAAGCCTCCTAATTCCACTAACCCCTCCTTCCATACAAAACCCCAAACCTGTTCAATTGCTACTTCCTCCTTTCCTCTTACATTGCCTGACCCATCCTTTGCTCCTTTTCTAGTGAGTCCATTTTTCCTCCGTTAAACTATCAGGGTAACAGATCTCAAGTATCTTTCTCTTCTTCAGGGAATATCATTCGTTTTGGCGAACCCCATCTGACTCACTCCAGATCACCCCACCTTATGTCAAATCATTTCGGGAGATCTCAAATACTCTTACACTTAGCACGGCATATCCTGGTTGAGTTGGCAAAACAACACACTCAGAAACCATACGACGCTTTTTTCTGCCACGCTTCCGATATAATACCTACCTATTGCCGGCGTGTATTTTCAATGAATTTACTATGTTTGTCATTGTCTCTCAGTCGTGGACTTACAATTTTTCAGAAACCCCTCTACAATTTCATTTATTCATATTCACTATTTCTATTTCTGCTCCTATTAATCTTCAATTTACCCCACCATTTTCTTTTTTCATCCGAACAATGACTTCAACCTTGAAATCATCTCACTAACATAGATATGGGTCTATTATGCACAAAATGCACATAAAACTTTTTTGAATTTTTGCGGTAACTAATTGTGTTCAGTTAAATTCTATATTTTCGAAAGACAACAATTGTATGGACTATTTGGCACACACCTCTTCGAACTTATGATCTTTGTCCATCTGAACACAGAGCACAAATTTTTCAAAAATCAAAAATCTATTATGTGCATTTTGTGCGTAATAGACCCCATCTATGCATGCATATTTCAAGTTTGGAAGTCATTTCGAAAGTTTAGATCTATACTTCTTATTCCAGACCATGTCTCACTTATACCCGATAAAAACAATATAGTTGAACGTTGAAATAAGAAAGAGAGTAAATATTCCAAAAAATTCAGGTTATCTGACAAATGAAACCACGCGAAACAATGACTACAGGCTCACCTGAGAAAAATGTCACCATACGGAAAATTCATGAAGTTCTGTCTTAAGAAGGTCAACTACAAAGAAGCTCTTACAGGTCCTTTTGCTCTTTACATCTTCCCAATCCAAAATTGCCTAAAAAACACTGTATGGAATAATTTTTGACTCAGTCCATCCCCGCCTCTCTTTCAGGCTGGGGCTTAGACATTTCGACCTACACCATTTACACTACTCCAAATAATCGTACTTCCATGGCCCTTTACTAATCTCGTCTTCTCGAACAAATCCTTCTTTTTTAAACTCTCAAACAACTATTTAACTTTAGGCTACATTCAACCACTCTTTTTTTAGCTTTAACCGTGCTATACTCTCTTCATTCGCCACCACTCAATCTGTTTAAAAATTTACTTACTTTTTTATTTTCGTATGTTAAGGCACACTTGCTCCAGCTGCTTCACCACTAACATTCCTTTTGCACCTGTCAAACACATAAAGACTGCTCACACTGTCCTGGAACTGAGTTGCCTCTCAGATCTTCATGTAATCATGATTACAGACCTTTTTGCCTCTCACCTTATATCAAACTACGTGTTACTCGTTAATTTTCAACTATGCGCCGCCTAGCTGTAACCTTTAACGCACCTCACGTCACCAATTATCTTTCAATCTACATATATGGCACCCTACTAACCTTCCCCGTTGATGTCTAAGCCTCAAACTCCTACCTTTCACAGATTCTGACCCATCACTAACATATTGAAATAACTCTATAGAAGATATTCTTGAAAATCTATTTCTCTTTGCAATTTGAAAAAAATAACAATATCTATGATTATATATTAATACTGAGAATGGTTGGCTCGGTTGCATAAATTAACATTAAAAACTTCTATCACACATCAACCTCTTGTAATAGACAAAATGAATCGGTATACAGGATACAATCAAACTAATTAAACCTATATCTGTTATCTACTCTTAAATTCAAAAGCATACACCCACTCATGTTTTCTTAAAGCTGCCATCCCCTTCTACTCTACACCCGTCGGATTAAAATTAATTTCGATAAGCCTCGTCCGGCTACTAAATGTTATTAGGATCAAGAGTCTATATTCTTATTCAATTAGAATTAATTGGAACCCCATACGAGCAGAATGAAAATCCTTACAGCCAAAAGCTCCGTCCATTGGATCCTACATTTGCGCTCGCCATTTGATAGTTACCAGTTAATATCCCCCTCTTTCTCATTGTACCAATAAGCCATAATTCATCTTACAAACTTGAGAGTACCTCCTCACAATATTACCTCTCGGATTCTGTTAAAAGACCATTCTTCTTACACTCCCTCTTTCCAGATTTCTACAGCCGACTTACAACCATTTTTGGAGATTTCTGTACACAGAATTGGAAAGACCCAATTTTTCCCAAGATGTTATCGCTATCATTTCCATCTTCAATTTGTGGATTCTGGACTAATTACACAGTAGAGCCTTTTACAAAACTAACACCAAAATTTTAAACAGACCATGAATATCCTAATAACCCTGCCATAGACAGAGCAAAGACTAGACTCTCCTCTATTTATTATACCTCTCACAGAAGGCCATAAAATATGATCTGTAAAATACAGACGGGACCTAGTATCTCAATATAGGTAAAATCCAATAAAAATATCCTTAGAAATCATTATTATTTTGGCATTCTTTCTAATCAAATAAATCTCTAAGACCGAATTACTAGTTCTCCTTTTCCATAGTTCAATTTCTATTTTCCGTTCATACAAAATATAAGTATCACAAGTTTCTGAAGAAATTTATTTGAATAAAAAGATTGGTATTTTTTGTAATTCGGCCGAGCTATTCTTAGCATGTATTCAAAATTTTACCCACCTAATAATCCATGTCGCATGTATATACTAATACTTGTACTTATATCTTACATCCGAATTAAGGTCGTCAGCAATGGTTGGAAAGCCAGGTAAATACATGTCAATCGAAAATGGTCCGATTGCAGTAAGTGCACTTAGATTACATAAATACAACGAAAATAATGATTGATAAACAAAATTAATTTTATCTATTCACGTTGAGAGTTTGAAAATTATTGAATTGAAGAATGAAAAATGGAGATTCTCAAAAGATCCCACTATAATGACATATCTACAAATTCCCTTGTTATAACTCAACTAATCTTATTGTCTATCATATCTATAAATATTCTACTTTATAGGTGCTACTGAGATATTACAATTTGTTTCGTCAATACCCAAATCCCTTGTGTGATACTAATTAAATTCATATCCTACAATATCGCCTAGCTCTATGCAAATATTCCCGCTCTTATTATTATACAATCCACTATAACTTATCCATTAAACATCTCTAAAAAAAGGTCGCAAAAAATACTGAACTCACTCCCACTCGCTCAGACGTTTCTCGACACAGTTCTTGGTATTCTATTGTCCAATAAACAGTAGATATATTTTTAGCTGCTAATATTCTTATTAACCTGCAGGTTTGAATACTTATCTCATAAATAACTCACATAAGATTTCATAACAAATCTCAATTCCATTCACGTTACTACAAAATTGCCTCGACATTATTAACGCACCTACTGCATTTCTAATAGTTTTATTTTAAAAACTGAGTGAAACGTTATTTAAAAAGTAATTAAATCATTAATCCAAAAATACATTTGATAAATACATTAAAATTTCAACTAAAGAGATATAACTCCCTACATGACACTAGTTTACTATACTAACCTCTCAAGTCTGCACCACATATTAATTATCCTTAATTAATAAAATGCTTGTCAACGAATGTCCAATACAAGACAATGCACCAACGTCAACACACATCATCGCTACTTAAATAATACACCGACCTGGAAGCGCAATTTCAGTCACATACATCTTCAATTATTTTTGTGTCAGTCAATCTATGGAGAGAAATATAATTTGGCTGGTGAATTTGTCAACGTCTTTCCTCTTTTCGATATAAGATGTTCTATTCATCAAACAACGATAAACGCCAGCACCCAAACATTGACATTCATATCAGGTTAAACAAAAAAGGTATACCAATCCTATGTCATTATTTAAAAAGTTTGATTTAGAGTGTTTATCATGAGGTGCCAGCCTTAATTTAAAATATTGTCACACACACATTACTGCAGATATAAACTATCAGTACGCTATATCCTCCAGAGAGAACTTAAATTACTCACACCACTATCATATGTGTTCTCCGTTGTGTGTCATGTCCTACAATGTAAATGTGCAAAAATGAGAAGCAGTGCGAAAGGTTATTCACTACTAATTCTGTATTTCAATTATTATTATTTATTACCTTATTTTTATGTTTTATTATTCCATTTACTAATTACTGGGTCGGTGATTCCAAATAAATATTAGTAAAATAGTTGTATTTATAAATTACTATTTTCTTATTTATTCTCATCTATAATAAATATATTACTAATTCGCATTTCTATTTATTATCTCTATCTTTATTTAAATTTCATCTAAATTTATATTTATCTATTTAATTATTGTACATTCCTAATTTAATTATTATTCCATTTATTATTATTACGCTTTCCTATTATTTTTTAGATTAAAATCCATCTTTAAAAGTTCAGCTTTTTAATTCACATTTTTAAGCTCATTCCATTTATTCACCTTTAATTTTTCATCTTCATAAGTTCACCTTTTAAGCTCGCGTTTCATTTATTCACTTTAATCATCTTTATTAATTCACCTTTTAAGCTTATTTCATTTATTCACCTTTATTGTTTTATATTTTTCAATACTTCATCTTTATTAATTCACCTGTTTTAAGATATTTCATATATTAGCTTTTAACAGTTCATCTTTATGTTTATTTTTATTTGTTCATCATTAGAGGTTCATCTTTGTTAATTCATCTTCATTAGCTTATTTTTATTGATTGTTTATTTATAATATCGTATTTTTTTATTTAAGTCCAATCGTTCGATTTCATCTTAATTAATTCATCCACATCATATTTGGGTCCATGATAGATTACGTTTAACAGCTTATACTTCCACGACTGTTTTTATACTCTTCTACAGAATACGAGACTCTTTTCCATATTATTTTTACTCAGTTAAACAGTCACTTCCGTGAGGTCGGTCATCAAACAGGATTATTCCAGCTCTCCGCCAACGTAGGACATCCATTCGACCTCAACACATACTCATTTTCTATGCTATTCTTAAAGGAGTTATGTTAAGCAGTAAGCACTACTCCTTTAATGTATTGAAAGTAAAATATTATAATTAGACTGGCGACAGTCAAGTTGGTCTTACAGCATCAAATTTCTTAATTATAAATCTCACCATCACTATTGTCTGTAATTTAACAATATTTTCATTATGTATCAACTAAAGACTGTAATCAACTGTTCTCCAAACCATCTCCTTCTTACATATGCTCTACACCAACTTTACAGTGTTTATAATTAAAAATATCATCTTTTCAACTTCGATACCTAATACTCTACTATCATATATACACACCACTCTAGTTATACTATAATATAACTTTATATGGTATGAGATATATCATCTTTATAGTAGTTTAATAACAGAAAAGTTAATTATCTATACTAACACATTATACCTATATATATATCATTCTATTATCAACTAAGAAATCAATTACCAAATCATATGTGCATGTATACATTTATACTCATTTTTATCACTATTATACCGCCCACCATATAATATATACTATACACTATATATTATTACTATATATATTTATATATATATATATATAAGATTATATATATATATATATATATATTATACCAACACCTGTTAATATATATATAATAATAAGTATATATATATACATATATCTCTATTTTTGAATCAACATATATTATACTTTATATCCAAAATACCATTTAACAGGTATTCTAAATCCTCCTAAACTACTTGTATAACCACATTAACTATATACTATATATACCATCGCAGAGCATATTATCAAGAATTATCCAAAAAATCTACCTCTTTCAACATTCCCTCAGATGGATTCCATAATACGTCACAACCCTACAACATTAACTTATTAAGATATACTTATTAATCTAAAATAGAGACTATTAATAATTTAATACCATTATGATAAAGTTGTATAAAAACGATCTATACACACACACAAAAATGTACTATACCATTAAGTTTGTAACTTTACAAATATATGGAAGCTACTACAAATATTTGCAACTCCCTTCTCTCCCTCTCTCATTCTCTTCAACACCAGCACAAACATTTCACACCACCACTCAACTTTCACCTTATCCTTTCATCTTTGTTTAGTCACAGCGAGCAAAATCAAATTGCCCCTTTCTAAATACTCATCACCTCTCTCCTCTTCTCTCTCAAACATTTAATTCCTCTGACTCCATGTAATCCCATGATCACATTCATAACAATATAATATATATGATATTATATATATATATATATATATATATATATATAGTTATATAGTATATATACTATATATATTATAGATATATTAATTTATTTTATGCTTATAAAAATAATCTATATAGTGATATAGATATATATATATATAGTAATTATATATATATATTATAATATACACGTTATATATTAAAATCTCTGAATTGTTCTAGTTATGCCTTACCTCATTTTTTTTTTTTTTTACGTTTAAAATGACTATATACATATGCTGTATTTTTTTCCTCCAAATCTCCCAATTTTACAGTTTTGCCCGGGTTTTTAAACCATAAACCAAACCTGGTGGGTTGGCGGGCAGCTTCCTTGGGCGAGGTTCGCAGTAAGCAAACCTACCTAGTTTCTAGGGAACAACTACTATTGTAGCTAACTTACTAGCTTCCACAGAGCCTCAGGTTATGATGGTGACAATGTTCAAAATTTAAATATATTACTTATTTACTTTACTTAAGATAGTCCTATTATGTCATTACTATCAATAACCTGTAACAATAGAAATATTCATTTACCTTTAAAAGGGGACTTTGAGGTAATTGACTTCATTTCACCAGTGGGAATTGGAACAATGTCTGTTACATATGAAATTAATAATATTTAAATTTCTGCAAATTTTATACCCTACTTTATTAATTTATTTGCAAAATAATACATGAAATGACATTACAAAAAACATTCAATTATTGATCATTTTATTTATTCCTCAAAAATGGAAATTTTAAAAAAGCCAAAAAAACCAACAAAAAAAAAAAAAAAAGCCCCCCCCAAAAAACAACTGGGGTGGGTTTTTTTTTTGGTTCAACCCTGCTTTAAAGCGAGTACGACTCGTAAACTAGGGTTTGTGATAATGATTCATCACCATACAACTTTATCTAATTGAATGTTTCTGTAAACGTTTTCGTAATTTGATTATTATATATATATATTATATATATTATATATATATATATGATATAGTATATATATATATATAATATATATATATTATATATATATATATGATATAGTATAGTATATTAATCTATATATATTTATATATATATATATTATATATATCACCCACCTTCTAATTAAAGCAAAGTAGGTGTGTGACCTATGCAGAAAACTTATGAATGGGAACAAAAGGTCCAATTTCGAACTCGGTTTTATGATCCTTATTGATAGAGCAGTCCTTACATTAATTTATTATTATTATTATTATTATTTATTATTATTTTATTATTTTATTATTATTATTATCTCGTCAATGTGGGGTTTCAGCCCTAGGTAAAGAGCCCACCTACGACAATAAAATGTCATTATAATACTCTAAAATAAAAATACGTTAATCTTTCTCACAATTTCACTGTTTAATTATGTAATTATCATACCTTATTTCTTCTTATATACTTACTCCTATACTGCACAAATCATCCCATTCTATAATTATCATACTTACTCCTTCACATGGCATTACCTATACTGTATCCTTATATAATACAATTACCACTATTTTATCACTTCTGCCTCTATTCTAAGACTAAGGTGGGTTTACTCATCAAGAAACACTTACCCTACTATCATTAACAATCTCAGCTATTAACGCATACTCCAGAATGACTTAATTATCCCATTATCATTTTATCTACATTAATGTAAACAAATCCAATTATCTCAATTGTACTCTCATTTATTCAATTTCTCACATAATATAAGTACATCTATCACCTTACTAAAACTATTCACTCAGCATACCATAACTCATATTAAATATAGCGCGTACACAATACATATAATATAATCCTATCATTATTAATCCAATTTACTATTTATCGCCAACTACCTAACAAGCCCTCTAAAGACTGTCCCATTATTATATATCACTTAGTAAACTAACCTTTCCTACTCATATTAGATATTCATAATACCTCTCATTATTTCTACAGATTACCATAAGTTTGACTACTATATATTACATTAGTCACAAGGGTATATAACATATACTTCAGATCATAGCAAAGAACCATCAAAGCAATATACCCAAGAATCATTAATTCCTCTCACATCCGACTACAAGATTTATTTAAATTGCACCTTAAGCCACCTTTACTCATAACCTAATTTATATCACGGGCAACAACCTTGTGCGCTTACTTTACCACGGAGGAACACAGGAGGCTCTCTGCGAGGCCTCCCTACTTAACCGATCACCACAAATAAATATGGCAACATAAAAGCAACTAATCCAAACAAGTAAAATTATATGTCCTATAATATTTAACAAATCTTTCAGCTATAATTTATTTATCTTTATACTATTAAAATAATACTTCTATGTCCTATAAAAATAATGATGATTTATAACACACTAGGAACAAGCTTCAACATTCTTCACATTACACAATCTAATCTTGATATTTCAATCCTTTACTCTCGTATAATCCCATTATACTTTTCCATATTACTATATTAGACATCTCGGCACCTGGGTACGCGGATTTTCAATTCGATTTTGCCAATAACTCCTCGTGAAACGCACGTCGCAATTATCCATAATGTTTTACAAAATCCTACTGGTTTCAATGGAAACCTCTTCCAGATTATGTAATCAAGGCAAATCAAATCATACCGTAATTATTATTTTGTCTACTTTGAGGACCTTGTCTTTTACACACAAGTGCCCCTATCCTCTCATGTCTTGATAAACGCTTAACTAAAATGGACTTATCCTTCCCAATAAAATTTGCAACAACTGCTTTAAAAGATCTCCAAGAAACCACATAACTACCCATAATATATTTTAATGTCTGATAAATTAGACAAATAAATGTGTCAATTTTACTTATTGATAAGCTATTTAAATTACACTAATAAGACTGATATGGCATCCGACCGTTCATTATAAATATACTAGTATTATTCAAAATTTTTAAGAGTAAATATAGCACAAAAAGGACCGTTACCGTCTGACCAATCTTCTTTTACTGATATCCCCAAATCAATTTATTGAGGAATATAGACTTCCACATAAGGGGTTAACGACATCTATATAATACATTATCTATGCATATAAATTACTAATATAATGGTAGGTTATCCTCATCATCTAATAATGATAGGGGAGACAAACCTCATTCTAATACTTATATTTATCAATAATGTCCTCCTGTCCTTTTCTACTTCTATCTCTCATACTTAATCAATTATATACTACATCATTGGAGATTAGAAACCAACTGATATGCATATATATATTGGCTCGATGACCCAAGGGATTTCATTTACAAAAGTTATAGCTCCGGTAATATGGTATAAAACCTGTAAAACAAAAGTAATACAATGATAAATATTTTCCAATAATTATTATTATTTTATTATTATTATTATTATATTATTTATTAATTAATTATTTAAATTATTATATTTATTATACCATCCATTTTACTATCTCTCTCAACAATGCATGGGGGTTTAAAGGATGCGTATCAAAATATAACTATGCTCAACGTGAGAAACAGAAATATAGTTGTAGTATAAATTGATTAAAATGTGATGTATACTAAGTATCAAAAATAAGTATAATAAGTCTAGCACTTACATATTTACTACTATATATGATACCTACTCATTTAAAGTATGATGAACTATCGTCGTCAAAGTCCAGAATTATAAAATATCTATTATATTATACCCCAGGTAGCTATCACGGAGACTTAGCGAACGAGACCATCCACTTATTAGTGGCTAATTTACTCGTCAATAGTTAATAGGGTTAATATACATTGGCCTCCACAGGTGGATACCACACTTATATATCCACTATACCTCACTAAAAAACTATACCTGACATTCTACTATACTCCCGGCATTTCCCATTTCCTGTTGACTCACTATCCTACTTTATTTCTTAGTCTTATATACTCACTATACCGATATCGTAACTCCCTAAATCATATAGTATATAGCACACTCACAACTATATTACCACTTAAACAACCAACCATACCAGACTTTAAGTAAATTAATAATAGACATTAAAAAGAATATATAGATAGACAGTAAGTAAGACAGGGCTGCGGAGCTGGTTCGGTCACAGTTTATATTATTCGGACAGACACGAGGACATCTCAGGCGATTGGCTCAACGCACGCCTTATATTTAGTGGAGAGGGTAAAATACCTTTTTATGAAATACAGTGGAAATATCTATCCAGATCATCCCGGCTCAAGTGAGGCAATTTGTGGCAAAAAAATTAACTTCTCAACAGGTTTATCTCGGCGGGCTCAGAGCTCCAGTTCCTACAAATTTGTTAGGAAAGAGGGAATACCCACGCAGGCAGATTCTTCAGCTTGCTCAAAACCCAGAACTGTTTTCCGCGCTTGAACCACGGAGACCCTTCTAAGGCAGGTCTTATTTTAATTGTAAAATTGCATATTGCGGGTACTTCCTGTATTTCTCTCTGGGCACCGCAGAATCACCTTTTTTACCTCTGTTTATATTAATGCTAATTAATCTTCTTCTGATGTCTATATTGTTATCCAACCAGTCACACATATGCGCTAATATCATCATTTACGGATTCAAATGAAGAACATCAACTCGATTTTTAAAAAACATCATAGTTTTAAGTATAGAAAGATTATGAAATTCACTTAAAAGAGTGTAATTGGGGTTTTACACGGACATGCAATTCTTAATTTATGAAACTTACTGAATTTTAAATAACCGGAATAGCACCAAATAAATTTTTCCATGCATAAGACAAAACGTATGCAGATATTTGGTGAATTAAGAGAGAAGTAATCTTCTCTTCCACCTAGAAAAGTCATATAAAGACACCCTTGCAGGAAATCAGCACGCACATTTTAGTTTCACCGGTAAAGACTCTTGTCATTATATAATGTTAAGGTACATACTTTCTCCCACTATCATGAATATCAGAAACTTAATCACACTGATAGTTAAATCAAATCATCCACCCTGCGTTTGGAAAACTCATGATATAAACAATAGTAGACGTACAGACATGTAAGAAAGGTTAAAGATGGAATCTTTTCTGTCTAGTTTCAACCTATTATGAAATGGATAGAATGAAACAAATCATTATCTTTTTTTATGACAATATTCATCATGTATCCCACTTTATCAAATGATTTATATAAATAAATATTAATTCCTGCCATGGAAATATATTTATATACATACTCGAACATATATATATATATATATTATACTGAGTAAATTTAATTATATATATTTCCATATAAATAAACAGAAATTTAATAGTATATGTTATAATAATTTAATATAATATATATAATATATATAATAGTATATAATATATAATATTTAATATATATATATATATATTAATATAGTATATATTACTATATATATATATATATATATTTTATATATTATATTATATATAATATATATATAGTAATATATATGATTAATATATATATAGTATTATAATTAATATATATTATATTATATAATTAATATATTAATATTATAATAAAATATATTAACGTAATATGTATTAAATAATATAATAATATATATTATATATATATATATATATTATTATATATAATTATATATATATATTAATAGTATATATAATTCATATATTATTATTATGATATATGTATAAACATTTTTAATTATTTTTGACAACTTGTCCTCCATTCTGCAATGTTTTCGGGTTCACGAGCTACCTACTGATATCAACTAATATCTATTATTAAATATAAATTAAAATGTTATATATATAATCTCATTATTTGAATATCCAGTATATATCATACCTACGAGACCTAATTATATATAATATATTGATGATAATTTAATTAAATCATTGTATGCACAGGATAAGTGTTCTATTAAATAAAATAAAACCATCATAAAATCCTTAACTTATTAACGATGTACTTATTTATAGTAAGATATTTACCGATTTTTATAATTATTTTTAAAGCAAATCATAAAATAAGACTTACTATTTAATGATGCTGTGTTGCTGATGTACAATTGGAGGCAAAGCTGATATAATTGTGCATAAATATAATTTTCATATGCCAGTCTTATTATTGCGATAAAAACTTTTATCAGGGCTTAAGCTAATGACCTAATATCTATTGGCCAGACGACGATATAATCTATATATTGATTAGAAGTCTTATTCTTATAACTATTTTTTGCGATTTTTAAATATCTAAAACGATATCGAGGATTGTTCATTAATTATATCCATATCTAATATATTGAACATAGGAACATTACCAACCTTTAGTATTTTTCTATTTATAGCAATTAAATAGGTTCTATACACAATCATTACTATAAGTATTTTAATAATATTATTTCTTTTATTTATAGCTTCTACCACCTATACAGATTTTTAATGTATGATTTCGATGGCCTTTATTTATGCTATATCATATAAATCTATAATATTAATGTAAATACTTTTAAATCTACGAATGTAAGTGAATTAATCTACGCCAACGCTTCTTTTACCACAGGTAACTCAAATTAAAATCTCTAGTATTAAAATTATCTTAATAGAATGAAACATAATCTAGGGATCTCATAATTATTTTGGCTCAAACAAAAATGAAACTTATTTTAAAAATTTCTTCAAATTATATTTCATCAAGTTATTTTCACTTACCTGTTAAGTGCTATTCTTTAAAAATAAAATTATGGAAAATTATTAATATAATTTTCTGCGTAGCGTCTGTTATAAAATAAATATTATGGAATGAATGTATTAATTCATTATTATTATTTATCAAGTTATTATTATCATTGGAAATAATTAGATGAGTAATTCTAAGATTTATTTATGTATTCTCGACAAATAAATTAATTATTATTTATTATTTTATTATTATTATGTATCATGTATAATTATAATTCTAATTTTAATTTTTTTTTTCAATCTATTATCTTACTTTTATTTTACATATTTGAGTATGATTATTTATTTAGATTTAGTTATATATTTTAATTTAAATCTTAATGTTTAATTGAAAACTGGGTCGGGAAACACCTTGAGATTGTATCATACCTAAAGGAAATGGTTACCAGTACTGAAATTTTTTCCGCGGACATGTCAGGTTCAACGCTTCTGTTTCTGTTGAATTGAATATTATTTTTTCCTTCTATGGACAATATATAGTCTGCAATGCATGTTTTTCTCCTGTTTGGCTTTTGTTTCTCTGGAGATGAAATTCTTGTCCATTACACTTAACATCGGTGTTTCGATTTGTTCCGGACAATATACATTCGTTAAGTTCTTTTTGTTCTGGTTTCCTGATGAGACATTTCATTAGAAATAATCGCAATTCAGACTTATTTAAACCAGGGATGCAATAAAATAGCGACATTCAGTACACTACATTCATTATACTTATAATATAATATTATCTATGCTTTTTCTTTATCATTTCGAAAAGGTTCATATTTTAATTAAATTGGCCCTTCTACTATCTTGTTCTCCTTGACCTATCAATTAGAGGATTGCCACTATATTTATCTATGACTAGCTTGATAGCTTTTATAAGATAATTCCATTAAATAATTTATTGAGATAAATAGTGCAATAGACTATATTGACTATATTATGTTCATTCATATATTGCCTGCTTATAAGTATTTTGCATTTGTATCTATGAGTATTTTGTATAGCATTTATAGTATAACCATGAATCACTAAGCCTAGTGTACTAACTATCGTAAATAGTTATGATAAATATCTAGCAACTCTTCAATGTGTGCAATGTTATAATACTGTATATTTATCAGGAACATAGTCTTTTCCAATAGTTTTATAATCAAAAGTATTTCTTAATTATAGTATTATATCTTGAATAAATAATATAATATCACTATATTATATTAGATTTGCTTTTAGTACATTCATATATATATAAATATCAGTCTAAATCTAGAACATCTTTCAGTATTCCTATTTATCATTATTACAGCCGCTATCATTATATGTTCTCTATATAATTTATTATTTTATACAAATTGAGAGTTACATTAGAATCATTAGTTTATGGGATGCTGTATTATATCCTACGTAAATCATAAGGCTATAATTTACTTGTTCACTCTTTTGTATATTTTCAAATTCATTTTAAAATAATTTGTGTAATATAAAATATTCTTTTAGTATAAATATAATTTCGCTGAATAATATATGTATATCTCCCATATATTTAAACATCTATTTTTACTTAGCTGAACATTTATATTTAGAAATATAATATTTAGTTTTTAATACTCTCGTCTCACTTATTAATTTATTTAGACATATTAATAAATATATAATTATGTATAGCAAAATTATAATTTCAAATTCGATGAGTACTATGAATATATACCATTTTTTTAAAATGCCACACGCGTCGCCCCCCTTTATTTAAAATTATGTTATTCATGGGTTTTAATTTTTATTATTTAGTGTTGTGTATTTCTATCTAAGAACTTAAGTAAATATTCATTTACAAAAATATTTTTCTAGTTACTGTTTTAGACTTTATATATATTATATATAATATATATGTATATATATATAATTTCTGAAGATTTCATATATAGGTACCATGTCTCCACACAGTGTCGTATAATTTAAATCCTGAGTATATTAAGCACATATAGATAAAAACTATAATAGGGATTAACTAATCTATATTATTATTAAACAACTACATTATATAATATAATTGTGTATAATTATATAGATAAATATTTATTTTATTCAAACTTAACATATGAGATCAGATAACAAGTTTATGGATACCATAGTATAATAAATAAGTTTTCACATACTTTATGTACTTACTCCTATTAATATAGTTTTTTGAGAAATTAAAAGGTTATAACTCTTATGAATCATTATGATATTAAGCTTATCAAACACACTCACTATTTCTATATATTTTTAAACAATTGCAAGCGAAGTCTGGATTGATAAGCAGTAGTTTAAAGTAATAGTATCGCGCAAATTAATGTTAAAGGATTACAATAAGAATATGTAATTTATAGGTGATCACTACCATGGTAACTTAGGCTTATTAAGTTTAATGAGTGTATATAAGATACTCATCTTTTGTTGCATTAGTGAATCGAATAGCATTAGAACTTAGTTATTATACCTATCAATCATAATACTTATGATTAGTATATATATCAGAAATGTAATTGTAAATTGTATCAAAAATTAAAGAAAGCTATATATTTATATCATCATAATCATATATACTATAATTATTTAATATATTTACAATATAATACATGAAGTGATGTATTATATTATTATACTGAGAATATATTTATTATGGTTATTAAGTTTAATGAATACATAAGAATATTTAGTATTCTAGAGAATTAAAAATAACTTAAGTAATAATTACGTTATCTATTAAGAAGTATCACATAATATTATAAGACTACTACTTATTATATTATTGAATTATAATTAAAAATATAAATTAAATGGTATTACAACATAGGAAAAAATTATATAATATATATATATATATTAGATATTTCTAATAATTATGAGCAAGTGTTAGTTCCCGAGACTATTATATTATAGAAATATAGAACTATATCATATATATATATATATAATATTAATAATATTATAGTTATATAATATATATATTATAATATATAATATATATACTAATAATTAAATTATCTATTATTAAAATCTTATTATTATATATATATATATTAATATATTAATATTTATATATTTATTATTATAACCTATAGTATATATATTATATATATTATATATAATATATATATATTATATATTAATATATAATATATATATATAATATATATATTCTCATTAATATATATATATATATATATATTAATATACCTATAAATATATACATAGTATAAAATTATATATTATGTTACTATATATAAATGTAATAACCCATATTAGCTGTATAATGTCGAATAACGTAAAATTATAAGCTCACATACATGTATCTTAGTATATGAATTAGACAGTACGTAAAGAAGCACTCTCAAATCACAAAAATAATTTGAGTATTAAAAACCATTAAATATTTACTACCATCGAGTTAATGAGATTAGATACAAAAAGGTGTTATAATTGGTTCGAAGTTGATTTTTTTGAATTTTGGGAATTTTTTAAAATTTTAAAAAATTTTCACCCATTTAAGGGACTTGGAGTGATTTTTTGAATTTTGCAGCCAATGCTGCATTAAGAACTCTGATAAATTATGTTAATATTTTAATTAAATTATGTTAGTCCCCTTCTTTCATCTCATCCCACAGCAAATTTCAGTGAACATTTTATGCAACCTTCAACAACACATACCTTCCAAAGTGGAACTCAAATATACCCACTTGTATGATAAAATAGCCGCACTTCCAAATTATTCGAAAATGTGCATGTAATAAAATGCGCTATAGCTCACTAACAGCAAATGCTGTTGGTATTCTTTTTCTAACTCTTTAGGGGGGTCTAAAAAAAAAAAAATTAAAAAATGTAAAAGTAGATAAAAAGATAACCCAAAAGTGCAAAATAGTTAATAGATACCCACATAAAACGTAGCTAGGAATGTGCATAGAGCCTCCAGCACGTACCAATGAAAGTAGCTCAGTGATGACTTATATGAACACACTCATGAAGTAGCTGGAACACTGGCCAATAGCTGGAAACAGTGGCAAGTAGCCTCAGGAAAGTTAGTAGTTGAGTGATGACCGGTCATAAGAGATAGCAGAAAGCGTACATGAGCACTCAGGAACGTACATGCAAACAGCTAGAAGCATTGAAAGTAGCTTGCGAGTAGCTGGAAACATGGAGAGAATGTAGCTCAGGAAAGTAGTTGCAGTGATGATTTCCAAATACTGAAAACGCTCAGGAAAATACATGATCACTCAAGAATCAAATGAAACTAAAGCATGAAATACTGAATAAGAATCAGTAAAAATAGTAGTGTAGGAAGTGAGCTAGCTTGGTGATGAGTCATACGGAAAATGCTCAGGAAGGATAATACGACGCCACGTCAGGACACCTTCCATGAAAACAGCTAGAACGCAATTGACCAGATAGCGTTGGAAAGTAGCTGAACATTGAAAGTGAGCTTGGAAAGTAGCTGGAAACTGGAAAGATAGATAGACAGATATGTAGATTGTGAAATGAGAAAGTAGTTCAGGAAAGAAGTAGCTGAGTGATGACATCATATCAGAAAACGCTCCAGGAAGTACATGAAATCAGCCTTGCAAGCGATTGAAAGTAGGCTGGGAACAATTCATGAGATAGTACACTATGAGTGATGACATATACATGAAACCTAGGAAGTACATAGTGAGGTTGGAAAGTAGCTGAGCTGATGTCATAGTAATTTACAGTAAGGATAGACGATAGAGAGGGTAGGGGTGGCAGTGGGTTAAAAAATCTCAAGAGTACATGAGCACTCAGGAACATGCATGAAAGTAGCTCAGGAAAGAGCTGAGCCTCAACAAACGTACATGGGATACCAATATACTAAACAGGCAATCGACATTAAAGACGAAAAACAGCTCAGGAATATAAGTGCGGGAAATATGGAAAGTAGCTGGCAAGTAGGCCAGCATTGGAAGGTACCGCACGAACGTCAGAAGCCAGATGGGGGTGCCAAGAAGTAAAAGAAGACAAAAGTCCTGCATACAATTAACCAGGCTCCAAAACAACATATATAATTCATTTATTTAAGGTAATTAAATTTTTGATTTTTTCTTATTTTAAAAATTTGATGTTTTTTTTTGTTTTTTTTTTAAATTTTTTTCTTTATCTTTCATTTATATTTATTAAAATAACGTGTAACAATAGAAATTTAATAACTAATAACAGCATATTGCCGACTCTAGAGAGGGTTTTTGGGGATGGGGTTATTTTTGTGTCATAGAAGTGGGCTACATTTGCAACGGCGGGTTTTTTTACTTTTTTTTTTGGGGGGTCAATAATTTACAAAATGTTTTAACGCCAAATAAATTTTTTTTACTGGGTTAGTTATATAGAAAAAGCTAAGCTGTTTATTAAGAAATGATTATAAAAAGTAAAAGGGCGCCTCCCTGAATTTAATACTTATCGGGCATTCTTTGAAAAATGCTCACCAAACTTATTATAACTTGGTACTATAACTTAGTATTATATATATATATAATAATATATATAATATATATATATATATTACTATATATATGAGAGTATAATATATATTATATAGTATATATAATGATATAATATATTATATATATATATATATAGATATATATATATATTATATATATATATATATATAGTATATAATATAATATATATATATTATATATATTATAGTATATATATATATATAATATATTATATAATATATATAATATAATATATATAAGTATTATATATATATATTATATATATAATATATATATATATAGTATATCTATATATAGTATATATTATTATATATTTAATCAGCTGTAAGCTAATAAAAATTAATAATTACTTAATTTTGTATTTGCCGGGAACAACGCTCCAGCACCTGTGCTGGCTCCGACTCCGGCCTCCGGCTCCAGGTCCTCCTAAAATTTCGCCTCCGACCTGTGATCCGCGCCGGCCTCTGGTCCAGATCCCCCAAAATTTCTCCTCCGGCTCCGGCTCCAGTCCCGTCTCCAGCTCCGGTCTCGGCTCCGCTCCACCCAAAACCTTGCGGCTCACCCGCGGCTCGCGGCTCCCGGCCTTCCGGCTCCGCAGCCCTGGTAAGAAGCCACATGGGCCTGTCGAGACTGTCCCAGTCAACCGACTAACCAAACATGCTCATGCAAATACACAAAGCACCCTAGGGCTTGTCAAATTACTATCATCCATCCTTTCCAAATGACTAAAACCATCTCAATGTACATGCATTTATTCTCTCATTTACTCCTTTCTTCAAACCACACAACTCCTTAATAAGTTCATTCCCTCATTTTATCAATTCCTTCTACACCTAACACGCCCCTAAGATTGTCCATCTGAACACACTGTACTTTGGATCTATACCTCTTATTCCAGACCATAGTTTCACTACTATACATTAACACAGGTAACAACATACCCTCGTGTAAGACCCTAGTGCACTCGAGACTTAGTCTGTTAACATCCACCAACGATTGAATTGCACCAGCCACCTTTCTATCATTCGCAACTTTCGACTACACTCTGCATCCTCCATTCCCTTTTCATCCAACATATACGGTACCCTACATATTTTAACTCAGACACTTGTTCCAGTTGCTCACCATCCAACATAACTTCACACCGAGGAATGAACTCGCTCACAACCATAACCTTACTCTTATCTATGTTTACTTCATACCACCCCCCCTCTTTATACACCCTGCCAAATCCCTCACCAATCCTACCAAACTCTTTTCAGATTTACCACACAAAAGCAAATATTCTGCATATATTATTATTATTATTATTATTATTATTATTATTATTATTATTATTATTATTATTATTATTATTATTATTATTATTATTATTATTATTATTATTATTTCCTCAACTTACCTGCACATCCCTTATTTGTTCCCAAGGCATTGGCATGTTTTCAAGAAGTTTTAATACAGCATGAGGCATGAACTTTAACGCTCCCAAATAAACACGTTTATCATGACGATATTTTCTGCTGGACATATCACCATGATCTCTTATGATTTTACGAATATGTTCCGGAGGCATTTCTTCTTTTTGAACATCAACAAATCCAAATTTTCGCTTTTCAGCATATTTCTTGTTGTGAAGTTGTTGCCACCTATAAGAGGAACATGAAAAGGTTGTAAAAATACTTTTGTAGATAATTACTTGAAGTATATTAATAAATGTAAATTGAAATCATAGAGAACTGAAAAAGTTAAGTACTTTAAAAAAGAGGATCAGGAGCAAAATTTTTAGAAAGTGCAAAATCTTTTTAAAAGGCGATGTCAAAATTTATATAAAACACTGCGTCAACAGAAAATATAAGTAAAATCCCACCATTTAAACCATTCTTATACCCTAAAAACAGTGCTGATATCAATAATTTTTAACCACATTGGTTATCACATAATCATGTCAATCCAATAAACAATATGCAATCATTAGAGTCCATATTTTATAGCTACCAGATTTTTTTTTTATGTATATTTGTTACAAGATCACTGTTGTTCAACAAGCATTCAAAATAGGATCTTTGAGGCTAAATGGGGAAAAAATCTAATTTCCAACATTCACACTTTTAAGCTAAAACTTCAAGTGGTAGTAGATATTATTAGTTGAGGAAAAACTTTTTTGGAAAGTGAATTTCTTGAGCCATTGAAATTTTTTGCAACAATGTAGTCCAACTATTAGTTAAAATTTTTAACAAAAGAAAGCTAGAATAATCAAACTTTTTTTTGATAAGATACAATAGTTTAAATTTGAAACCTTACAAAGTTTTTTATTTGGTTTGTCAAAGCTAAGAAAAGTATGGAGTATATTAACTCTTCTTAAATGCACTCCTAGTAAATTACATTGGATAAGTTTAAAACTTTTTTCCTTTCACTTATAACTTTACTAATTTCCAATAATTATTCATAAAACAATAACATCACTGTCCTTTTTTTAATTATTGAACTGTAACATATTTTTCTCTGTGTTATTTTAGGAACTCATAACTTTGAAAAATAAAATAAAAATTTAACTAAATAAAATCATTCTTGATAAATAAACGGGTACAATTTTTCTTAAGTTCCCAGATCATCTAACTTGTCTTTAAACTTTTTTCCACTTCTTTCCTGAGAAAAAAATAGATATAATACACTAAAATTTAACTTTACATATATAATTATTTTGCTCCCTTTTTTATTTTCTGCTTCATGCCCTCTCAAAACATCAGCCTTTATTCTTTCCTTTTGTGAATATATTTGCATTTTGCCTCTTCAAAAGAATCCATTCTACTAAGTTAATCTCTCCCTTTTCAAACAAAGCTTTCTCATTACTGATAAATCTATCATTAATCCCCTCCTTAACACTCCTAAGGAACAACTAAGATTTTTTCCAATGTCTTTCTAGATAATTGTATTTTAAGGCTATCATCAAATATTTCTTCTCATAGTTATTAGGAGAGGTTATATTTGTTACTTATGCAGGTTCTTAAACACTTAAAACTACTACTGGTACTATTATAAATTTTCAAACTTCTTATTACATTGGACTTCTGGTAAAAATCTGGTTAGCCATGGTTGTTGATGCCACTGGAATAACGGTGATGCTAAATGGAGGCTCAGAATTTGGAATGAATATGAGTATTTCAGTGACAATGCATTGATTTACTTAACAGTCAAGTACGGAGAAGTGAAAATCCCCACATTTAATGAATGAGCATAATATGTAAGGAAGGTTATTGATTGGTGTGCCATTTCCAATGGTCATATGACAGGGTCTTTCTTTTTTTTGGCACAAATTTTTTTTTAAGTTCACACCTCACATGCTTTGCCCTATTCCAGGAAGGAAAACTATAATTGCTGAGATTCAATATTTCATCCAACAGTTTATTGCACTACGAGATGTGAATGAACAAGATGGTTGGTTTCACTAGGGATGTACCAGAATCAGAATTTTTGGTTCTAGCCGGAACTTATCGACTTCCGCAACACCTTCCATATTCTACTGAAAACTTGTCTGATTAACAAGTGGAGTCTCAGTTAATAACATTTTGGAGCATGTAGAAAAACCTGTGTGTGTCTCTCTATCTCTCTCCAGCTTGTTTTTGTATATGTGCTTACAAAACGTAAGAAATGCTAGAGTTTGCATTCGTTTTTGTCAAACTTAGAGCAAAATCATAAAATATGCTCACCAAATGTAAGGAATTTCACTTAATTCAGGGAAGCTTGCTATTTCCCATGCTTGCTGAATTTAGAACATTCTTAAGAAAAAATGTAACAAACACTGATGGCACATAAATTTTGTTGAATTTTTAATGTTTCATTCAATAATCATTCCACTGTTTTCTTCTAAATCCGATAAAATTTTAGGATGAAGGCAATCAATTTATTTGTAATAATACATTTTGTTATTTTTCAATTTTGTTTTATCAAATAAATGCTCCATCACAACAGCTATTCCAATTTTGTAAACAAGTAGCACGGAATCGCGATCGTTTATGCACAAAATCGGGCTAAGCTTGGTAAGCATTTCTTATTGAGTGAGCACAAATGACAAAACAAAAACAGTCTTATAAGATCATGCTTAAAAAAAAAAAACTCTGATAAAAACTTACAGTATATTTTAACTTAAGGAAAAGAAATATAAACATATTTGTGAATTGTAATAAAGCTTTCTTGTGTTAACTTTAAGAAACTGAGTACTATTATTCTATTAATTAGCTACTATAATTAGTGAAAGCAAATTTATTTAGTTGAGTTTGATCAAAATTTGATCAAATCTCAATTTTCAGTTCGCCTATCAGCAAACCCACATGGTAATCATTTGTTTATAAACAAAGTAGTGTGAATTGGGTTATAGCATGAACACTGCCTTCACTAAATCGCTTTACTTAGTGGAAAATTCCTTCAGTTCATAATTCGCTGATCAAATTATTTTTAATGCATAATCATAACTGAGTAAATATACTGATCAATGACTGATTTTTTTTAAGAAAGACATTTGAAAAAGTGTTAAGTTCCGGTAAATACTGGCCGGAACCAAGTTAGTTCCAGCCGGAGCCGGAGCCGGAACAAAGTTAGTTCCGCCCGGAACAGAAACTTTTAAAAAATCGAGGTTCCAGCCGGAACCTCGTTCCGGTACATCCCTAGTTTTAACAAAATGAGACAACTGCCCATACTGAAAATGAAACAATCGTCATATTCTAGGAATTTTTGGTGATCATTTAATATCCAAAACTTTGGGACCACAAAGATCCCCACATCTAATTTCTTAGATTTTATCATGTGGGGATAGCTGAAAGGTGTACATTTCCAAAACAATCTTCATACAATTGTAAACTTAAAGGAAAACATTGAATAAGAGATTTTATATGCAACTGAAAAGACATTATGAAAGATGGCTGTGCAGCAAATGTTGTAAAAAATGGCATCCAGGTTGCAGGAAATTACTTTCAACATGTTTTAACAGTACATATATGTCCTAAAGTTGTTTCATAATTCATATCAATCTTTTGGAAACTTTAAATACATATAGCTATAGTTTAGAGGATGACGTCCTTTTTGAAACCGCCAATGCAAATAGATAAAATAGAAAATAGAAAAAAATAAAAATAAATAAAATTTTACTAAAAAAAAAAAAATATTGAAATTAGATTAAATTAAATAAAAAGCAACATTGGTAAGAAATGCGGAAAAATGGACATTCAAATTAAATAAAAAAAAAAAAAAAATTTCAAGTAAAATTGTAGATATTTACGTATACTTTTACCCCTTATATACCGTATATATATATATATATATATATATATATATATATATATATACTACTTATATATATTATATATATATTATATATATATATATATATTATTTACCGGTATGTATATATATATATATTATTATATAATATATATTATTATATATAATATATATAATATATTTATTATATAATATAATATAATATTATATTATATATATAATATAATATAATAATATATATATATATATATATATATAGTATTATATATATATATATTATATATATATAATAATATTATATATTTATATATATATTATATATATATATATATATATATATATTAGATATATATAATACTGTAATATATATATAGATATATATATAATTAATATATTTATATATATATATATATATATAATATATATATATATATATTTATATATATATATATATATATAATAAATATTATTATATAATATATATATATATATATTATATACCTATATATTATATATAATATATATATATATTATATATTATATATATATTATATAATATATAATATTATATATATACTTATATATATAATATATATATATATATATATATATATATATATATATAATTTACCTCCTTTCCCCAGATTGGGGGTAGGGTATGCAACATACACAGGAAACAGAAAAGTAATAGAAGAAAATGACGTGAGTTGAAAAGAAAGTTTCCCCCCCCCTGCCCCTACTGTCCCCGCCATATCCTTAAGTGAGAGTTCATCACAATCACAAAAATCCACCCAAGGGCTTCACGAGACTGGGACAGATCATCACTGGTATTTCATAATGTATGGTTCATCCCTTGAACCAGGTGCAGGTGGCCCGCAACCACATCTCCTCACTAAACCCTGCCATTCACTCTTATTAGGCACCTTTCTTCTCGCTTCTGTCACACTCGCATTCCATTGCATGACATTCCTTAACAGACTCAATCCCCCTTTTCACCACTACACATCCACTTAACCAATCAGCTATCATCCATCTTTCCATATGTCCAAACCATCTTAATACTCACTTCTTGTTTATTCTCTCATTTACACCCTTCTTCCCACCACATAATTCCCTAATATGTTCATTCTTAAATTTATCATTCTTCTCATACCTAACCACACTCCCAAAGATCTCTTCTCAGAGATTGCAGTTGATCTAATACCTTTATATTCCACACCATAGTTTTCACTACTAACATTAACAAAGGAAACAACATACCCTCATAATAATATTATATATATAATATATATATTATATATAAATATATATATATATATTATATATATATTATATATTATATATATTTATATATATATATATATATATATATTATATATATATATACCGTATATTTTTTTATTATATATATATATATATATAATATATATATATATTATAATTTATATATATTATATATATATTATATATATATATATTATTATATATATATATTATATTATATATATTATATATATATATATAAATATGATATATATAACAGGATAATATATATATTATATATATATTATATATATATATATATATATATATATATATATATATATTATATATATATATATATATATATAATATATAGATTATATATATATTAAATATATTATATATATATATATATATATATATTATATATATATATATATATATATATTATATATATATATATATATATATATTTATATATATATATTATTATATAATATATATATCTATAGAAAATAGAGATATACAATATATGTATACTATATTATATATATATATATATATATATATATAAATTAAATTCTGATTT
>JABUQX010044899.1:0-20000 GCA_015478945.1 Trachelipus rathkii | reverse complement strand
AATGGAATGAGTGACTTTACAAAGATTAGTAAGTAACTGGTTTAAAAAAATCTTCAAGAAAAGAATTGTAATAGCCATATATATATTTTCATTTTACATTGATTCTCAATGAGGAATTTTTATTTCTTCATTAACAGAAAGCAGTTCTGTTGCAACTTTCAAAATGTTTGAAAATGTTTCATTATGGTTTGCTGCTTGAAAGTCTTTCAAAACAAATATCACGTTTTCAATACGATTAAAAGCAGTTGCTGTCACTAATTATGGAGATTGCAAATGTAGTTCATAATGGAAGAGTGAATATTAATAAAGTTGATATCATAAATAAACTTAAAATAAATTTGCTTTTGATTGCAGACTTCAAAAGATCGAAGTTCTTTGAAGAAGGTTTAATATCTTGATTCATTCAGGCTCCTCTAAAGCTTTAAAAATTTCTCTAGATTGTAACAATCCACCAAAACTTTCACCAACCTTGTTTCACCCATTTGTATGAGTTTTGTACACTTTATTTCTGGGAAAATCTTTCTTACATTTTTCTATTAAAATAGTATATAGTTTGCCATGGCAATCTAAAAAAATAGTACCAGTTGCATTTGCTGTGCTATAAAGTTTGTGTTGTACTTCACATAGATGTGAACAGCAACGAGCATATAATGCTGATGGATATTTTCAACAGCTTAAACTCTTAAACATTTCTTCATTCATTCTGCACCATTATATTGTTGACCAATTAAAAGTCACTTTATTTCAGCATTCATAGTATTTCCTCTGCTAGAGATTAGGAAATAAAGAGACAGAAAGAAGCCACATGGGCCTATCGAGTCTGTCCCAGTCAACTAAATATTTATCATACACAAACAATCCTAATACAGAATGAATGTTTTCTTACATCAAGATTAATGGAAAAGACATGGCAACGTTATTTGATGAGAATATTATAAAATTGATTATCTTTTCTAAAATATTGATATTTGATAGTATTCCCTTTTTCCAAACAATTAACATAGTTTTAATACAGTCTTCGTCTACTTTGGACTAGTGAATTATCCACAATTATCAAAAATTGAATATCAAAAAATATTGATAATCCGAAACACATTTCACCAGTGAAGCTACATCCCAATAAGAATTAAAAAAAACGTAGCTAATTGTTATAATTTTTGCAACATTATTTTTTAATATTTTTGGTGATAATAGTGCAGAGGGGTGTCACCCCAATTTTTATAAAAATCACAGGATATATATATTCTAAAAAAATAATAATGAAAATGAAAATCGTCTCTCTCTTTATGAAAAAGTTACAGCCTCTCAAAGTTGTTAAAAATCCTATAGGGTTTTCTTCTAATTTTTTTTTTTTTAAATCAGGATATATATACCCCCAAAAAAAAAAAATTAAGCTTAAAAAAGACGAAAATGATTTAAGTCTTTAAATAGGAAAAAAAATTAGAGCCTCTCAAAGTTTAAAATTATCAATAGGCTTTTTTATAAAAAAAAATTAGTGGGCCTCGTGCTCGTTTTAGGGCCATCCTAGTTCTGATCATGATAAGATTTGTTAAGTAAACATAGATTTTCTCTGTGTATACCTAACAAAACTTATCATAACCTGAACTAGAGGGCCTGAAATGAGACAACCTTGATGGATCAAAAATGAAAAGTCTATGGGAGTTTTAACAACTTTCAGAGGCTGTAACTTTTTTTCCTAAAGAGACGATTTTAGTTTTCATTATTCTTCATTATTATTTTTTGAGTATATATTGTGATTTTTATAAAAATCGAGGGTGATACCCCTCTGCACAACTATTACCATGGATTTTGGGTAATTGTTACCCAGAGGGTTGTCACCCCCAAATTTATGAAAATCACAGGATCGACTCTAAAAAAATAATAATTTAAAGTGAAAACGAAAATTGTCTCTCTTTAGGAAAAAAAGTTACAGCATAGCATATACGTTAAAACTCCCATAGGCTTTTCTTACAGTAAGCTGCCATGTTTTCCCATATTATGAAATAGGCGACATAGAAAACTCAAGACTTTTTTTTTTAAGAAAATAATTTTTTTGTGATATATATATATATATATATATATATATATATATATATATATATATATATATATATATATATATATATATAATATATATGTATATATGTACAGTTCGGCAGCACTAATTTTTTTAAAGTTTATTTTTGATATTTGTTGGGTTCGATTAAATCGAAAATTGATACTTTGTTATATCGATACATAAAATCGATATTTGGTAATATCGATACATATATATACGCGTATATATATATATATATAAATATTATATTTATATATATATATATATTTTATATATATATATATAATATATATATATATATATATATATATATATATATAATAATTATATATATAATATATATATATATATATATATATAGTAAATCAAAATGTCCCAATGGTTTTGAGATTTATAGATTAGTACGAATAGATTGTTGAGAATAAATGTCCAAAAGTACTCATTTTTGGGATTATGGTTTTTGGGGGTATATCACTAATGAATACCCACGGGTAGTCCACCCCGATGCAGGAGTTCGGGGTCTCTCGGCCTCTAGGTGGAATACGGGGGGGACTAATTCCCCCCCTCCGGGGGTATGAAACGTCCCCCCCATCAGCTCGAGCCCCTAAAAAGGGTAACATACTCCATTTAGGAGGCGTTCGTTGACTCACGTGCCGTATAACTAGTCTACTTTTACTGATACTGTTTAGTAGCTGTCCGAAAGATTATATATATATTATGATATATAATATAATATATATATATTATATATATATAGTTATATTATATATATATTATATATATATATATATATATATTATATATATATATATATATATACTATATATATATAATATATTATATATATATTATATATATATATATTATATTATATATATATTATTATTTATATATTATATATATAATATATTATATATATATATAATATTACCTCACAAAAAAAAGTATCAAAAAAAAAAAACACTCATCAACTTGTTTTTGGACTAAATCAAAATAGAATAATTGATTAACCTTTGTTTCTGTTACAGTTGAATAACAAAATAAAACCAACTGCTAAAAAAACAACTAAGAAACTGCAAATTCGTTTGCATATAATCAAACAAAATCAGCTTACAATTCATTTGCTAAACTTACGCTGACAAACTCCATAGCACAACCGACGAATATAAAGTTTTGATGAACCAATACTGATCCGATTGTTTGTTACAGTGTTGCCAACTCAAAATTTTATGAAGGCACTAATTTTATTAAAAAAAAGTCAAAATGCTAATATTTGAATAAAAAAGCAATATACGGTTAAAAAATCAGTAAAAATAGAACCGCATTTAGTAAAAAATTTTGCACTAAAGTAGCAATAAACGAACTAGATGCTATTGCCAAAATGCACCCAAATGGCAACACTGAGTCATATCTGTTTACAAATAATCGTTTCAAACTAAGCGACTTTAATATTACAATATCAATGTATCGATTATTTGAAACACATTTCAACAGTGACTTGTTTTATTTTTTTGTACACGAAATGTAAAATTAAGCCATAATATATATATATATAGTAATATATATTATATATATATATATATAGTATATATATATATATATATATATATATATATATATATATATATATATATATATATATATATATATCAGGGTATATGATTTTTTTATTTTTTTAAAAAAAAATCATAAAAATCAAAAAAATTGCCTTTTAAATTATTATAAAATTAGTAAATGATCCTAATTATTACCTTATTAATAATAAGTTTAGTAAATATATAAAATTATTATTTATTTTAATTAAGTTATTTAAATTATATATACGGTACCTTATATAGCTATACATACTGTATAATATCTGCGTAATCTAATTTTATTTATTTCTTTATATAAAATGATTTGAAACTCCATTGATGAATTTGCTTATTATATAGATGAAATATACCGGTAAATAATTATCATTAATCAGGTGATAACTAGGAATTGTTATTAATTTAGAAAAAAAAAATTTACCTAAAAAATCAAAAAAATCAAAAAATCATGATTTTTTTTCATAAAAAATCAATTGTAAATATTTAATCAACTGATTAAATCAATTTGATTTAATCAGTGCATCCCTTGGTTGAAACATGCTTAAAATCTAATTAAATCAATGCCAAATCGTCTGAACTAGTCAAAAAGAATCAGGGTTGGTGATTTTTTAAAAAAAATCAAAAATTGCCTTTTTAATTATTTTGAAAAAATTATTAATAATCCTAATTTTTACCTAATTAATAATAAGTTTAGTAAATATAATTATTATTTAGTTTAATTAAGTTATTTAAATTGTGTATATACCGTACTGTATAATATCTGCTTAATCTAATTTTATTTCTTTATTGAAAATGATTTAAAACTACATCAGGGTTCACACTGAAATTTTGAATTTGATTTCCTGACTTTCCCTACCTTCCTGAAACCCCAAATTTTTTCGGGGCAAAATTTTTCCCTGAACCAGCGTGTTCGTTATTTTTGCCGTATAAAATATCGATTAATCATTATTGCAGCCCTATTACTCAGTTCATACATTAAATTATGGAAAATTTACTTTAGAAACTTTTACATTAATTGTGAAATTTAAAAAATGATTTTATTTTTTTAGTGAACATCATATACCTTCCTCATAGCCGTCCAACGCACTCCTTTTTTATTTTTCCAAAAGTAAACAGTTTTATTTATACAAAAAGGAAATAAATTAAAAGCTTACATTAATGGACTAGGTGACTAACGTCCACTGTGATCACAAAAGTTCTAAATGAGGAGATTTAGGTTAACTTTTTCTTCTCAAGCATCTGAAATTTTGATTTTATAGCGTCTTCTTCTGTCAAAGCTTTCAGTTTTGACATCTTTCTCTGCTCTTCAAGTTTATAGATCCGTATGAATAATTTTCTTTTTTCAACCTTTTTTATTCTCTTTCTCTTCTTGGTTTTGTTTTGACTCTTTGAGATGTTCTTCATATTTCCTATGGCAGCTCTACATTTGTCAACATTTATTGAGTGATAGGAACTTTATGAATACTTTTATGAGATCTTATAGCATATGTTGCACTGTTCTTCTGAGAAATCAGACTATGTCTTTCAGATTCTCTTCACTAAAATTGCTTAATTTATAGAAACCCTCCTTCCACTGTCGCATTTCCATGCGAAGAATATCAGTCCTAATTTAATAATTTGCCACAATTCCACATAAACGATTGATTCCCAGGTATATAGAAAAAAAAACTATTTAGTTTTCTTAGAAGACAAGCCACCATCCAAAAAATTATTTTGAAATTTTAATTCAAGGGTAGAATGAGCTTCACTGCAAAGTAGAGTATATTGTGCTTTTGCTTTATCAGCAACAGAATGAGCAGGTCCATAGTTAATCACATATTTACATTTCATCGGACCCACTTTAAAATTTGAAGCTACCGCACTATCTGGAAACATTAATTTAAATGTTTCCCCTATATCTGCACACGAGTTTAAAGACATTTTATCATTCACCACCTTTAATGCCCATACTATTTCAGATCCTGTAACATCATCTTTAATGCAAAAAGCTGAAACTGATTGATAAACTGATTTTGGTTGGTTAGTTATTAATAGAACACTCAGGGTCATTTACAATCGGTTGAGTATGATTAGAAGTTGATGGAATGGCATAATTTTCAGTGCACACACTTTCACTAATATTTGTATTATTAGAACACATAACGAAAAAGTTTTTCAATGATGGTTGGTCCTGCCGAGTTTTGATTAAATTCAAATGAGTTTCCATTCTTAAATGTGAAACTTCGGCCTGGCGTCCCTGTTAGATAGATCAAGTTCTTTTTACATACTAAGTATGCCTTTGGAACTATCGGTCCTTTACCCCACCTGATAAACTGTGGGTCAGTTTGACATCACACCACTGGTCGTTAAAGTTAGTTTTTTTGTTTGAAATCATTTTATAAATAAATAATAAATACCTTCAACTGCACAAAAATCCAAAATCACTTCTTCAAACCTCAAAAAAAAAAAAAACACATTAAAAAGTAATAAATCCTAAAAAGAAAAAGATTAACAGATTAAGTTCATACAGTTCTAAATCACATCCTACACCAATCACCTTCTATCCAAAAGGATGATTTGGAACAACCTCTACGCAACAGAATAGGAAGAATAGGGAATAGTGAACTAAAAATAGAAAAGAACAGGATAGAAGAAATATATTATGGAAATGTCATTCCTCGCCCCAACTTCATTCACTTATCAAATAATCTCTTATTCCACATTATACATAAGGAAAAAAATATACAAAAATGCACTTGTCCATGAGATGCATTCTTCATGTTTTGAAACTTTAAAATTTCCCTGACTTTTTTTGGAATTTTGAATCTCCCTGACTTTCAGCATATCTTAACGTTTCCCTGACTTCCTGACCAATTTTTTTTTTTCCTGACTTTCCCTGACCCTTCCCTGACTTTCCAGAAAGTTGTGAACCCTGTTTAATGGAATATGATTTATAGATCAAATATAACTTATTTCATTAAATTCAGGGTGATAACTAGGAAAAATTGTTAAATTAGAAAAATAAATTTGACTAAAAAAATAAAAAAAATAAAAAAAAATCCATGATTTTTCATAAAAAAAATCAATTGATATAAACAACTGATAAATCAATTGATATTAATCAACTGATTAAATCAATTGATTTAATCAGTGCCAACCCTGTATATATATATATTTATATATATATATATATATATATATATATATATATATATATATATATATATATATATATAATGTTTATATATAAATATATTATATATATATAATATATTGATATATTATACTAACCTGAATTAGTAATCGCTATTCGAATCCTCTGAAACAGAAGTTACTATGACTGGTTGTTTTGGTTTGGTTAAGCCTCATACAACAGATATAGATACCATAAGTGTTTCATAAGAGTATTGCAGTTAGGACATTTCATAGATTTTTTTAAGGCATTATGATTATATAAAAAATTAAATAAATTGTCATCACTGTCAGAAAATCTAGAAAATGATATTATCATATTGTCACATCCCTTACACAAAGAATTAGTTTCATCAGATAAAGTAGGACCACATGCCTCCATACTGATTTATATGATACTAAAATTCTATCTAGGTTTTGCATTAATATAGCCTTACAAAGTATCACAAGAATATAATTAAAAAAAATTAAATATTAATGCTTCAAACAAGAAATAATATATTATATATATATATTATATATATATATATATATATATATATTTATTATATTATTATATATATATATATATTCTATATATATATATAATATATATATATATTTAGGGGGTGGAGCCATTGGGGGACAGAGGGAGGGAGGGACAAAGTCCCTCCCAAATCCCTATCATCCACAAGTAGGCAGACAGACCCAGACTCTCCCCATCTTTGATGGTTTTCCTGTGGGTATTTCTTTAGTTTAAAAGAAATAAAAAAAAAACTTTCTTAAAAAAATTATGATTTTAAACCCTATGATGCAATATTTTTTTTTTTTTAACTAAAGAAATATATCCAGGGGTAAACCATAAAGATGGAAGGAGTCGGGGTCTGTCGGCCTATAGGTGGATGACGAGGGGGATAAAGTCCCCCTCTGTCCCCCAACGGCTCCAGCCCCCTAAAAAATATTAAATCAATAATATATATATTATATATATATTATATATATATAGTATATATATATATATATATATATATATATATATATATATATATATATATATATATATATATTAAAAAATATTAGTTTCTAAAATTTCTTAGAATTCATCAAATTAAACTATGGTTTCGTAATATATTTATTGGCTACATTTTTTTAAAATTTTTGTCACATATTTCAGAATGTGCGAAAACATGGCGGCCTACTATAACAAAATCCAATGCGAGTTCTAACGTATTTGGGAAATTGTTTAGTATTACTGACTTAGTATCTTAAAATTATAAACATTTCATTTACAAAAATGGTTTTAAAAAATTATTTAAAGTGTTTTTTATGGATTTTTGTGTATTTTACCCATATATTTTAAAGAAAAATATAAAAAATAACGTTCCGAAAATTTTAAACGGCTAATTTTCTCATTTTTTAGGGATATCGCTATCAATGCTTTGTTCCAATTTTCTATATATTGATTGCATTAATATTTTTCCGATAATCTATAATTTTGAACGATTATCAACAATTAGATTGTTAGACCAAATTTATGTTTACGTATATTTTAAAAAATAAAAAAAATTTGCAAACGAATTTTGTAATAAAATAATAATAAAGTAATAATAAAATAATTTTTTCTTTTAATAACAATATGCAATATATATATATATATAATATTATATATAATATATATATAGTATATATATATATATATTATATTAATATATTATATTATAAGTATATATATATTATATATATTTTTACGGGCCATTAGGGGGCTCGAGCAGACAGGGAATAGATGTGGGGACGTTTTCCATAGTCCATAGGGAGGGGCGGAGGAACCCCTGCTACACCCAAATACCAAAGAGCTGGGGTTTCAGAGACCCTTCCCGGAGTGGGGGATTAATAGTCCTACCCTTTCGTTCCCTGGAAGGCAGAAAGACCCTGACTCCTGCTATCGGAGCGGTCTACCTTTAGGGTACCAATTTGTTTAAATTTTTTTTTTTTTAAACTAATGGGTACCCCAAAAATACCCACTAGTTTAAAATCTTTTTTTTTTTAAAACTAATGGGTACCCCAAAGGTAGACCGGCCTGATGACAGGAGTCGGGGTCTCTCAGCCTTCTGGGAAACAAAAGGGTAGGACTATTTCCCCCCCTCCGGGGAGGGTCTCTGGAACCCCCATTCTTTTGATATTTGGGTGTCGCAGAGGTTCCTCCGCCCCTCCCTTACAGGGTATGAAAAACATCCCCCCTATCTGTTTTCTGTCGGCTCGAGCCCCTAATGGGCTTTGATATATATATATATATATATTATATATATATATATATATTATATTATAATAATATTATATATATATATAATATATTATATATATAATATTATATTATATATATATATATATATTTATATATATATATAATATATATAATATATATTATATATAATATATATATATATATATATATATATATATATATATAGTATTTTTCTATATTGAATCAGCTGCATATTTCTGAAAAATTTTCTGTCAAAAAAATTTCTAGTTCAGAAAAGTTAAAAGTTTTTTAGAAAATTCTTTAGTGGCAAGCTTCTTGCATTAAGAAAAGTTAAGTTTTAAGAAAACTTCTTCTAGTAGGCAAGTTCTGGCATAATTTCAGGAAGCTCTGCACTAAAGAAGTTTTCTTAAAAACTTAACTTAAGTTAGTTAAATTATAATTCGTTTGAATTTTTTCTAAAATTTTTTCAGAAAATATTACACTGATTCAAATATAAAACTTTCCCGATATATATTATATATATATATTATATTATTATATATATATTATATATATTATATATATTTCTAGCAAGAAATATACTTTATTTTAAGTATTTGCTTTATTTTCTTTGTCATAAGTTCATTTTTTTGGCATATTCACAACTTACCAATATCTTTACAATTTTTTTATTATTCTTTGATATTAGCCTATATTACGTACACCTTGTCTATAATATCGAAACCTCGAAATTAGTGAAAAAATTGATTATAAAAAAATATCAAAATCGATATTTCGATAATCTGAAACGCAATTTTCAACAGTGGATTCCTCATCCCTTACACAACGGAAAACACCAAAATTGTTATGATTTTCATAGCGTGTTATTATTAATATTTTACTGAAAATATTAACTCAAAATAAACACAAATGCGTAAAAAAAAACTTCAAATAATTTTTTAAAACCATTTTTGTAAATGAAATGTTTGATAATTTTAATATCTATGTTACGTGAACTAAGTCAGTAATACTAACATTACCCATATTTGCCATGCTATAACGTTTTTTCCTAAAGACCGACAATTTTCATATTATCACTATTTCATTATTTTTTAGTCATCCTGTGATTTTCATAAAAATCAGGGTACACCCTCTGGGTAACCAATTACCCCATATTTTTATTCAAAATATAAATTTAAAGGTAATTGTTACCCAGAGGGTTGTCACCCCCGATTTTTATGAAAATCGCAGGATATACTTTAAAAAAATAATATAATAATAAACTAAAATTGTTGCTCTCTTTAGGAAAAAAAATTACACCCTCTCAAAGTTTAAAAATCCCTTAGACTTTTCAATATTGATCGATCAGGTTAGGTCTCATTTCAGGCCCTCTAAGTCAGGTATGATAAGTTTTGTTAGGTAAATACACAGAGAAAAATCTATGTAGAAATTAACAAATTTTATCATAACCTGAAAACTAGGATGGCCCTAAACGAGCAGAGGCCCACAATTTCTTATTTTATTGAAAGTCTAGTTGGGAAAATTTAACTATTCTGAGCTGTAACTTTTTTTCCTAAAGAGGACTGGCCGATTTTCGTTGTCACTATTCTTCATTATTATGTTTTTTAGAGTATATAAAAGATTTCAAAAAAAAATTTTTTGTTTTTTTTTTAATAAATCCTATGGGGTTTTCTACAAATTTGAGAGGCTGTAACTTTTTTTCCTAAGGAGAGCGACGATTTTCGTTTTCACTATTCTTTATTATTATTTTTTTAGAGTAGGTCCTGTGATTTTCATAAAAATCGGGGGTGACAACCCTCTGGGTAACAATTACCAATTTAAAATATAGGCAAATCTATTTAAAAAAAAGAAGAAAAATTGTCATTTTTTTACATTAATTGTAGTTTTAATAGTCTTCGTCTACTTAGGACTGGTGAATTATCCACAATTACCGGTAACTCTTCTCTAGGCCTCCGACTTCATATAAACCTGATCCTATATCCTAGCCTTGAATCTGAAGAAAACTAGGGCCAAGAAGCCTAATAGGCTAATCAAAATTTCTAGTAGCTTTAGTAAACCCTATTAATTAAAGCATCAGTCATATAACCTACCTCTATAAACTAAAGTAAACTATAAACACTATTGCTAAAACGCTCAAATGGTTCGATACATAATTTAGAAGATTGTAAATCTATAAAGAAAGATCAAACAATAATCCAAATGTTTTTTTTTTTTTTTTCCTTTATGGCCAGAGCACAATAAAACGTTTACAGTATCATTATAATATGGGTTTGTCGAGTAAAAACTTGAAGATATCCGCTACTTTAATCAGGAAGGTAGGAAACTATTATTTCATAATACTAAAAATTAAAACAAAAAACTAATTAGTAAATAAATCAGTCAGTATTCAAAAATTATTAAATCAAATGAAACTACAAACACAGACATATTTTTATAGATTTTAAACCTTTTATTTAAGATTGGTATATTTTAATCACTCTATTAAGGCTATAAAAACTGTTATATACTTCCACATTATACTCCTCTTATATTTTGTTCATTTATTTTACCAATGTTTATAGATGTTATGTACTGCCACTATTGGGTATAATTGTCCAGAATTCGCCAGGCACAAAAAATTATCTTCACTTATCAATAAACGATTCTAACTTATGCACGTGTTCAAAATCAAAATTCATAATCAAAAATGTTAATAAAACTTTGAAGGTAAATTGTATTTTCAAATTCTCATTATTTCAATCTATCTCTATTCTCTTTGCCTTCTGCTAATCAAACTACCTACTAAGTGTAAGTAAGTGCTATTAACTGCAGCTTACAGGCAGAGCTACTTACTTCTTATAAGAAATATCAAAGAGCATCAATCTTTGAAAAAAACAAAACCAAAGGTAAGACCCTATATAAAAACTTATTATATATTCCACAAATATCTCTTCTAATTTGTTTTATTTTATGTATTTAGAGTGTAGGATATAAAAACTCTTATATGCTTCCACGTTCCATATATATTTAACACAATGTTTTAGTGGAATTTGTATTTTGCCCCTATTGGATATAATTGTCCATAATTCACCAGACACAACAAAAAAAGCTTCTCAACTTACCAGAAAAATATACTAGCGGGTGCACGTGTTAAAATTCAAATAAACAATCAAAAATGTTAAAGATATGGAGGTAAATTGTATATTTTCTATTTCTATATTATTTCAACTATTTCTATTTTTGCCAGATCACAAGATTCTCATTCCAGTGGTGACATCTGAGTGACAGTGCCACCGGAGTGGCACAGCGAACCATCAAGCAACAGGAATCACATCAGAATCCCTCTTGTGAACCAAACACAACCTTAAAGCAGCTGAGCGGGAATTTATTTATTATTATTATTATTATTATTATTATATTATTAATTATTATATATTATTCATTTTATATTATTCATTATATTATTATATTATTATGCTATTAAATTATCTATTATTAATTATTATTTATATTATTATTTCTATTCATTATTAAATATCTATTATTCATTATATTTTAATATTATTATGTATTCTATTATTATGTATTTTATTATTTTATTATTTATTATTTATTATTAATATTATTATATTATTCAGCCATCTATTATTAATCTATGACCAATATTCGCCATTATTATATCGTAAGCGACCGACTATTACCATTATCTCTAACTATTACCTTCCCTATATAAGCTATTCTATTTTACACGGAACAAACACGAATTTCACTACTGAAAAAACGTTCCTCCCTAATATGTATACACTCTTCGCTTGGAAATTCTCGCGAAATGCGCTCATACAAAAATACTACTATATCCATTTTTAATTGGGGGACGTCAAGGCGATCCGACGCCTCTGCGGGGTCAAACTTCATCATCGTCAAGTTTTAGCAGTGTCTATTCTCTAATTATAGTTCGAGAAGATCTAGATTAACTATCAGTGAAAGCGCAAACCTAGCTATTCGGGAGTGTAATATATTTTGGGAGAAGTCGAGAATACCTACGAGATCTTTACCTAATTCTGTAAAACAACTAGTGAAATTGTATGATGTTTGGAGGGATCTCCAAAAAGATGCAAAGAAAACACAAGAAATATACGAGCGCAGAAGACAAGAATTTACAAGCAATTTGGATAATCTCTTCGATATTGCACACGCAGATGCACTTAAGTTAATAAAAGTAGAAGAAGATAAAAAAATTTTTTTGCAGCGGCAGAGAAGCCAGGCCGACACGGCTAACTTAGCAGAGTTAAAGTCATAAAAAACTCATAAGATAAGAGGATGCGGAGGCAGACAAAGAAGATAAATATAGATAGAGAATAGAATACCGAACTTATATATATTGAACAAACACACTGCCATTCAACTTGTCCTTCAGGCTATCATATACGAGACGGTTCAACACTATATCCCAAGTATACATCAGTGGATGTAATTCATCCTTACACAACAGCATCAAACCACACTAACCCATACCTCGAATGTTAAAGTTCACACAACGACAGAGTCTCGCACAACGAGGCAATCATCTGGGAACATAAGAGATGAAATTACCAATCCTGGATCACTCCGCCACAACGACAGCGGACTAGCTGGGATACGATATTAACTCGTTTGACTACCAAGCTTAACAGTCAGCGCTTCTACGATAGGCCTATACTTGCATTATTAAGAGACTCTGTTTCATTCCTCATAGTTGCTCTGAGGAGCCATTTGGAAATTAATATTGATGATTTTCCAACTAAACAGTCGTCTTCGATCCAACGAATACAATCTAGAAAACTCGATAGCAATAAAAGAACAAGCTGAATGCCATAAACATTGATTTTTAAAAAAATTAATGTGCCTTGAATGCTCGTCTGTAACCTCTTTCACTGGGAATGGTAAATTCACACTCAAGTTACCTGACGAACCATTTGAGTACGCTCCGAAGTTACAAAGGTATAAGAACGAACTCTCGAAGTATATAGTAATTATTATAAGGATACACATTGATGCAACAACTCAACTTCGCTGCAACCCACCAAACATTCTTACAGCACCACAACACACTCAACAATGCTCCTACGCTGTTTTCGAATACACATCACCTAACTGGAATCTCGAAGACAAAGTGCAGATCCTCTGTTGTGATACCACGGCCTCGAATACAGGTCGTATCAACGGTGCGTGTGTGCTATTAGAACAGAAATTTGATAGAGATCTCCTTCTTTTCGCTTGCCGCCATCACGTTTACGAACTTGTGTTGAAAAGTGTGTTTGAAGTCAAAATGAACATGTACACGACGACAAGGCCCACATACTTTTAAACTTTTCAAAAACTAGGATTATTAAGAAAACTACCCCAAAAATGTTGATTCCAACAAAACACATCTGAACGCAGAGAAATTGTAGTAAAGCCCAATCTTTCTAGTCTATCTGAGTGAATCATTGCTAGATTCTTATACAGAAATAAATAAAAGAACATATTAGCGTTCGACGATGATATCGCAGAAGTGATATGAGCTTTCTTACCTCCCATTTATTCGAGTAATTGGGAGATAATGCTGCCGACGCGAGTTGAATATTCAGGCCTCCAGTGCCATGGCACCATGCCCGTTGAAATCCGAAATGTTGTAGAAGCAATTTAACTTCATCTGATGACAGATACACTAATTCTCACTCTCCAGAGTTAAAGCTAACCAAAAGAAGAAAGCAACGAAACTGCCCAAGATAGTGTGCCACATATATTTAATTCTTCCGCGGCGTATAAATTTACAGACTCGTAAGCCACACGGGAGGACCACAACACCACCACCCACTACCCCAACATCTATCACCCTTACTTCTATCTAATAATGCACATAGCGCACATTCATGTAGTGTCCTCTAGTAATATGACGCCACACTTACCCAAGATCTGAGCTTCCTACACTACGCTCACGAAGCGCATATTGAAAATGTAGACGCAAAATTAATTTCCAAACTGCAAGCACCTTAAATGTCCCCGTTATTTATGGTATCTTAAAAACTCGAGCACACACCGCGAACTGTCACTTGTCACTACTTTGACTACCTAACAGTGAGTATGCAATCAAGAAACAATGACACCTACAAACACTACCATAATGAGAAACTTGGTAACACAATACCTCTCGCCAAAAGAAAGGAACTAATAGAAGCCTCGTGAAAAACGACTACATCTCATGTCTGAGCACAGGGGGAACTTGGCGGTTTATTGTACATGTAAAGTGTTTCCTTTATTATATCTATCGATGCAGATCCATATTTCTTCTTTTTTAAGAATCTAATCATCGCTAACAATTTTATCTTATATGTGCTCTTCCAAGAAGCGCACCAGAAGTCACAGTGATGTTTTATATCAGCAAGAGAAAAGGATTTTCAACCACGTCTTCTAAATTACATATGTTTTCTGCGAAGCAAGAGAATGTACACAACCACCCTTAAACGAGCGCACGGAACTAATGCCTGTATTGAAGAAGGCAAACCAATCACTGCTCATCCAGTATCTCTCCTTACGCACCAATTAAAACGAGTGACCCGACTACACGCACATACTCGAAGAAGAGGCTTCTAAACATTTGCACTGCATAAGCGTCAATTCTTCTATACCAAATGGGCTGATTACTGCAGGACGAGAAACAAAAGCAATTTTTATTACGTTGTGTGTACCAGAACATAGAAATTTATCCCGACTGCCAAAAAAGAAACCGTGAAACGAAATTCTAAGAATAAAATATACAATCTATAATGTACAAAGGAATCAATAACTACTAACCACACACTATAAACTTCAACTAGCACCTAAAACAAGTGTAAATATAATACGTCAAAAATCGATGTTTAATCATCTATTGGTTTGCTTTCTATTTCATTTGAAGAAATACAAAAATTTATGGCCTAGTTACCTTAATCTCTAATATTTAATGCTAATCTCACACTCAGCAAAGCCCACCCATTCGTAGCAAGACAGTTAACGTTGGTACTAACCGCACACCGACTAGGACGGAATATCATTGGTAAAGACTCAGTGATTAGATCCAAGACTGAGTGACTCCAAGAACTATATTGAAGTGATACCGGCGTTCAGCATTATTGAATTATTATATATTTGCGGGGACCAATATAGGGGACACCCCTAATATATATATTATATATAATATCATATATATATATATATATTATATATATATATATATTATATATATATATATATATATATATATATTATATTATATATATAATATATAATATATATATATATTATTATATTTTATTATATATATATATAATGATATATATATATTTATATTATATATATATATATATATATATATATAAATTATATAATATATATATATACTATAATAATTTTATAGTATATATATATATATATATTATTATATATAATACATATAATATCACGTTACTGGTTATCACAGTATAAACATAGTAGAAATATATTATTTATACTGTGGTATAAATATAATCTTAACTTTAATAATTTGGCCCAAAAGCTCTAAAACTGCAGGCTTTGTCCTCCGACTTAGAAGGAAATCCGAAGTTAGTCTCTGTCTAACGACGTTTGTAACTAATTTTGACTGCCATTCAAAAGAGAAATGATTGAAGTAACGATCTGACAGCAATGTATTTATGGACGAGTTTTGCTTCACCCTTCCATCTCTTGATTGATGAGGATCTTCAATTAAAATTATGAGATTTAGTCGCGGTGATCAAGCGCTCCGTAATTTAGAAATAAATCTTACAAATTGGCTAATTCTGGATATAAAGAGTCCAATAACTCATTTTTTGATTTGGATGCCTTGTTAGGAATTGATTGTTAATAGAGTATTTTCCCTCAAACTAAGGAATTGATTAAATGCTCAAACTGGATCTGTTTTAAGTTAAGAGATGGTTCTATTATTCCATTTGGAAATATCAATAATTATGGAAACATAGTGTACGAAAAATTGCAAAGTTTACCTAAAAAATAGTCTTTTGTAACTTTTCAAATACTTTTCAAGATTTTTGATGCCAAGAAGTAAGACTAATATTTTTTAAATTTCATAAAATATAACTGGTAAAAGCAACAGTAACAATGAGCATAAATATAGATTTGAATTACATTTATTTTTAACTCCTAAACTAAATTTTTAATTAATTAATTTTATAATGTATTAATTTATCTCAAATTTTTAATATTTAAAATTTAAGGAGATTATACCTAAATAAAATTTCCATATCTCATTCTTGCTTCAAATTTACACAAGCAAAAATTATTTCCATAAGATGGAAGCAGCTTTGTTTACTTTTTGACTAATTTTTCCACGAGGCAAAGGCCTGGTTCCTCCTCATTTTTTATATTTGGCAAGACGATAACAACAGAAAAGGCCTAGGGCTGATACTCAAATTAAACACTTTGGGTCAACTGATAAGAAGAAATTTTTTATATGGAACTACAAAAAAATACAATGGTAAGCTGCTAAAGAAAATACATCATTTCCAACTTCATGAAGCCCAATATATCCTGAGCATTTAGGAATAAATGCCACGTCTGAAGAAGGAAAACTGAAATAACTCAAGGTGAGATTTGGTTGTTTTCTTAGTTATAAATCTTCTTCTTATTTACCTGAAGTGTATTAAAAAAAAAACTCTCCAAAAAAATTTATTTATTTTTTAATTAAGTTAATTATAACAAAAACCAAACCTTAAGCTAGGCCATAGGCTTACTTTATAGATAGGCTATATTTGTGCTCATTTTCTTATGCTTTGCATAATTATCCAGTGGAACTATAAATAAATTTGCTATTCATTCAGAATAGAACAAACCTTTCATCGTTTTTCCATTTTATATTTTATATTTGTAATTCAGTTTTTCCATAACCATAACAAAATTCTGGAAATTGATACGACAAATGTCAAAAACATGGGTTTTGAAAAATTTAAAATCCTGAAAGAATGACTACAGACACAAAAAGAACACACAGAAACAACGTTTTAGAGGGGGAAAAAGCTACAGTTTGGTGTATAGGATCAAAATCGGCTGATAATTCCGAATTTTATGTCCATTTTTAGGGGGTGGGTGAAAGTTAGGCGTAGCACAAGCCCAATATTGGATCTTCTCAGGCCCGGACTGGCTCCTTTGAGGGCCCTCGGCTAGAGATTGAAAAGGGTCCCCTTACCGGGGAATTTAGAGGGAATATATTATTAGAATATGTAATTTTTGAAAATTAGGCTTACATGCTTAAAAAGCACATTTACTTATTTTGTCACTTGGAAAATAGTTTAGTGAAAAAGTAAGCTTTTTCTGATGTAGTTTACTTTCACAATAAATACTTATATAATTTTTACATACCGTACCTAAACTAGTTCCCTGATTGAAAAAATAAGTATGCTAACTAATTACGAGTGGTTTATTGCTTAAAAATGAGATGAAGTAATATTTTTAGTTTTAGGCAACCAAATCACGCTGTTGAAGCCATAATAGTCTAAATCCTACTGTAATACCTCGGTAAATATTAAAAACGGACACAAGTCACAATGGTAATAAAAATCCAGAATACTTGAAAAGAAAAACAATGTCCTCTTTAATTGTGATTTATTGTTACAAATTGTAGTATATGGATATCCAAGAAACAAAGAAAAATGGCTCTACAATACCTTGGTACAGAGTACAGGCACAGCAAACTAAGAAGGGTTATGTGAAAGTGAAAAGTTGTTTACTAACCTAACAGTTTTTTGGCCAGTTCTTCACTGACCCTGGTTACTTCATCTATAATAACATATTTATACAAGTTATAAAATAAATCTCTTTCTAAATTCATGAAAAGAAGATTAGACATAAGGTTTTGGCTTAAAGTAGATCAAAGTTGATCTTAGCTGATTTCAGTTTTAGAAGATACCCTTTCACAGGTGACCTTGTGTACAAGGTATAGTTAGTACAAACTTGTAATCTACATATAGGTTGATAAACAAATCCAGATTGTGAGAGTTCAAAACAACAAAAAAAAGGCCGACATGATAAACACCAAAACCATTGTTATATTGTACAGCAGCGTTAACAATAAAATTTCCGTTTACTTCAAATCAGATTCGACATCGAAAATCACAGATTTCTTCAGCTCCGTTTCGATAGTCTTTGTTTTCCTTTATGTTAGTTTTTTCGCATTTGTAAACTTTCAACACTCAGATCTGCAACACTGTTTCAGCTTTCAATCAATAATGACTTCTTTCAATTACCAAAGTTTTTAGAATACTGAAAGACTTCCGTAGGAAAACTATAAAGCATTACGATTTCATTAAACTTTATTTGGGTCTAAAACAGGAACAACCTTCTAAAATTTCTTTGTTTGGGCTAAATCTTTCTTCGATACTATCGTCCTGCACCAATCTAAAACACTTGAAAGACCAATTTATAGTTTTGAGCAGTTGAGATTCCAGGAGCTTCATCTATTAATTTTTCACCAGGCTTTACCTTTTTCTTTGAAGTTCTTTTTTCCTTTAAATCTAATTCTACTTCTACATCAATACTGTTATCTTCTAATTTGCTATTAACTGTACTTGACATAATATTTTGTTTTTCAATACAGAGACTGAAAGTGTTTATCACTCCTTTTATCTCCTACTTTTTGAAGCAGTTCTCTACCAAGTTCCAGGGCTAGAATAGTCAATGGCTTACTTTGTAAATATTGAATGGGAATAAACAAGAAATAATCTAATAAAACATAGACATAAATAGTTTTCAAATTTGAACCATTGACTGATTAAATTTCTTGCCATGAATTTATATATTTTGCAGTCAAAACTTCCCATTTCATATTTCTTTTTAAAACGGTAAATAAAATTGAATAGTTTCTCTGCTTTTACACTTTCCTCACTTCTAAAAATCCCTCTCGATAATTGAAGAACAATCTCTCTCG
>JABUQX010044898.1:25000-33958 GCA_015478945.1 Trachelipus rathkii | reverse complement strand
GAGGGGGAGAGAGGGAAGGGAGAAGAAGGAAAGAGGGGAGGGGGGAAGGAAAGGGAGGACGGGAGAGAGAGAGAGAAGAAGGAGAGGAGAGAAGGGAGGAAGGGAGGGAGAGAGAGGGGGGGGAGAGAGGAAGGAGGGGAGAAAGGGGAGAAGAGAGAGGAGAAGGAGAAGAAGAAGCAGAAAAAGGAGAGGGAGGGAGGGGGGGAAGGGGAAGGAGGAGGGAGAGGGAGGAGGGGGAGGAGGGGAGGAGGGGGAAGGGGAGAGGGAGGGAGAAGAGAGAGAAGGAGGGGGGAGGAGAGGGGAGAGAAAAAGGGAGAAGGAGGGAGAGGAAGGAGGAGAGAGGAGGGGAGAGAAAGGAGGGGGGAGAGGAGGGGAAGGGAGGAGAGGGGAGGAAGGGAAGAAGAGAAGGGAGGAAGGGAGAGAAGGAGGGGAAGGGGGAGGAAGACGGAGTAGGAGGGGAGAGAGGGAGGAAGGAGAGGAGGGAGGGGGGAAGGGGGGAGGAGGAGAGGAAAAGGGAGGGGGGGAAGGAAGGAGGGGGAGGGGAAGAGAGGGAAGGGAGGAGGAGTAGAAAGAGGGATGCTAAGGGGAAAGGGAGAAAGGAGAAGGAGTTATAAGAAAGAAACAGAAGGAGGAGGGGGGAGGGGGAAGTACCGAATAAAAATGAAACTTGATAAAAATGGAAGAAAGGAGAATGAGGGGAGAGGGGAGGAAGGAGGAGGAATTTTAATAAAAAAAAATTTGTTAATAAAGATCGAAAGGTTAAAGTAAAAAAAAAGCATTAGTAACTAAAAGTATTTGCTTTTCCAATCCAATCCAATAGATGAGGGGAAAAACCAGTCGAAAAAAAAAACCTTTGCTATACTCTTAGGGGCATTATAACAAAAAAATTTTAAAAAAAAGGCCCAATAAATTTATTTTCCCCAACCATTAGAAAAAAAAAACAGCTCCCTGGAAGGGAAAAGTTTATTTTTGGGGGGACTTTTCTTTTTCGGTTTATTTTTTTTTCATGGGAACCAAAAAAAAAAAAATTAGCAATTAACATTCTTAGTAGAAGCAAAAGTAATCCAAAACCCTTTATTCAAAATTTACTTTTTGACAAAAAAAACACTACCAAAAAAAACATCAATTAATAATTTAATAAAATAAAAAATAAAACCCCCCCAAAGAACCTTTTCATTTATTATTGATTTTAATTGTTAACAGCTAAATTAATTTTTGTTAATTATTTATTAATAGTTAATATTTAATTAAATGATTATAATTTTATTTATTTTTTTAAAAAAGATAAAATTTATTACAAATTAAGAAATATTTTCAAAAGAAAGTTTTAGGCTGCAATTGAAAAATTTAGCCTATAATCATTTTTTTCTCTTTTAACCAAAAAGATCTAACAACAACAACACCACAAACAACAAAAACACCCACACCACACCCCCAAACAACAACCCACCGCAACAACACACCAACCACCACACCAAACACACAAACAACACACCACCCCCCACACCCCACACAACACAACCCCACACCCACCCCAACCCAAAAAAACACCCCCCCACCCACCACAAAAAACCACCCCCCCACCCCCCAAACACCAAACCACACCCAACCCCCCCACACCCACCACAACCCACACCCCCCAACCCACGAACACCCAACACACCAACCCCACCCCACAACACCCAAACCACCCCCACCACACCAACACAAACCACACACAAAACAAACCACAACACACCACACCACACACAACACAAACCACCCACCCACCACCCACCACCCACCACACACACCACACACCCAAACCCCAACCAACACCACCACAACCACCACCCCCCACAACACACCCACCCACCCCAACACCCACCACCCGCCCCCGACACACAACCCAAACCAAACCAACAACACCACCACACAACAACACCACCCAAACCCACCACACAACAACAACACCAACCCACCACCACCCACAACACAAAACCACAAACCCCCACCAAAACAACACCCAAACCCACCAAACACACCCCCACCCACCACCCACAAACCAACACACGACCACACACCACACCCACCCCCAACCCCCAACCCCCCCACACCCAACCCACCCACGCCCATCACAACCCACACCCCACAACCCACAACACACCCCCCCCCACAACCCACACCCACACCACCCAACACACACCAAACACCAACAAAACCAACACACAAACACACCCAACCAACCCCCCAACCACAACACACCCACCTTCATACCAACTCAACCACCCCCACACACCCACAAAAAAAAACCACAGACCCATTTAAACACCCCAACCCCCACCACCACAAAACCCACCCAACCAACACCACACCCCACACCCACCCAAAACAACCCCAAACCACCCCCCCACAACACCAAAACCCAAAACCCACCACCCCCCACACCCCACCCACACCCCATGGGGGGACCAACAAACACCCACTACCCCAACCCCCCCACCCCACCCAAACAACACAACAAAACCAACACCCACACCACACCCCCACCACAACCACCAAACCCCCCCCCAAAACACAACAAAAAACCACCCCCCACACCACCCCAAAACACACAAACCAACACACAACACCCCACCAACACCCCCACACCCCACCCCACACCCCCCTCCACCACACCCCCACCACACCCCCACCACACCCACACAACACACCACAAACCCACAAAACCCCAACCACACCAACCAACACCACACCACCCCCCCACCCCAACAAAACACAACAACCAACACCACAACAACCCCCCAACCCAACCCTTTGTATTTTTTTTTTTCCCCTTTTTTCTCTAATTTAATTATAATTCAACTGGAAATTTTGACATATTCACCACAATTTTGAAATTTTCTTATACATTTATTTCTTATTATATTTAATATTTTTTTCTTAATAATTGTATTTATTATCATTTTTTAATTCAAGCTTTAAAGAAAAAAAAAAGGATGGTTTTCTTTTTTCAAAAATATTTATATTATATTTTTATATTGCAAATTAAAAATTAAAAAAAATTTAAATTAAAATTAAAAAAAAATGAAATTAAAAATTTTAAAAGGACACAAAAAAAAAAAGCGGGAGGGCCCCCCCCCCGAAGCTACACGACGCAAGGAAAAAACAAAAATTAAAAAAAAAAGAAAAAAAGTGACCCAAATTAAAAAACAGCTTCATATTTTTGTAATTTTTGAAAATCCAAACAGAAAAAAAAAAAAAATGGAGAACAAGGAAAAAAAAATTAGAAAATTTTTTTTATGTCCCACAAAAAACTTGTGGCTAGGTGTGTTTAAGGGGGGGGGGCTAACCTTAAAAAAAAAAAAAAAAACGCACCTAAAGTCAAAGAAAAAGGCCTAAGCCTTAAAAAAAGGGCTTTTTTTTCTAAAAAAAAAAAAGTGTTTAACAGCTAGCTTAAAGCTTCTAAAAGTATACGGCTTGCCTAAAACTGTACGGCTAGCCTAAAACACCTAAAAGTGTAGGGCTAACCTAATTTGCCTAAAATTATTAGGTTAGACTAAAACTATACGGCTAACCTAAAACGCCTAAAAGTGTACAGTACAGCTAGCCTTAAACTTCTAAAAGTGTACGGCTAGCCTAAAATGCCTAAAAGTACGGCTAGCCTAAAAAGCCTGAAAGTGCAGTACTAACCTAATTTGCCTAAAAGTATAAGGTTAGCCTAAAACGTCTAAAAGTATACGGCTAACCTAAAAGTTTACAGCTAGCCATAAACTTCTAAAAGTGTGCGGCTAGCCTAAAATCAGTAAAATGCCTAACAAAACGTCAACTATATATATAAAAGGTAAGTAATTATAATATTATAGTAGAATCAATATTCCCCTTAGAACAATACTTAACCTAATTACCTTAATTAATACAAAAACTATTATCTTAATTAACATTATTCTTATAGCTAATCCATTTAATTCTACCCACATACATCAATTTCAAACAAACGATTGAAGGTAATTTGTCTGCGTAGGAGGAATTCCATCACACTACTCCTTTTCCCTTTCTTCCAATCGATCCATCAGCCAGACTTCCATTATGCAACATCAGAACATTACTGATATCATACATTATTCATTTATCAGTCGAGGAAAAGGGAAAAAAAAGGTGGAAAAATCCCCAATAAATTCCTGGAGATCCTTTTAAGAAATATTTCGTTAAGCAAGGATTTTTTTTTTTAAACATTGTAATTTTTTCTATAATAATAATAATAATAATAATAATAATAATAATAATAATAATAATAATAATAATAATAATAATAATAATAATAATAATAATAATAATAATAATAATAATAATAATAATAATAATAATAATAATAATAATATGGTAAACCATTAATTAAATTTAAAAGGAACTTAGTTCTCAAAATAAATTTATATAATATATATATATATATACATATAATAAATATATATATATATATATATATATATATATATATATAAAAAAATTAAAAATACTATAAAATATATTTAAAAGAAATTTAGATATATAAATAATATATATTAATATATATATATATATATATACTTGTACTTTGTGGTCCTCCTCATCGTTTCTATGAGAAATGGGCGGCTAAGGCGGACGACCGGGAAAGAGATCCCGGAAAGTAGAAATAAATTTATCTAACTTTGGACTGCGAAGCAGCGCAGTCCATAAATAGGTGCCTAGCTGTCTCACAAGAAAAAGAGATGGGTATTTGAGGCAGTACTGGCTTGGGGCTCGGGTAAACTTTTGTTTATATTCTTGGAGGCAGGGGTGATGACTTGGACTGAGCTTGGCCAGGTAAAAACTAGCTTGTCGGTCCATATATGGGTATCAGGAAGGGGGCATGGAGGATCGTGTTTGTCAATGGAGGTGTTAAGGGGTGGTGAGTTGTGTATGTGGTTGTGTTTTATAATGGATAAGTTGGGAAGTAAAGGTGGAAGTGATTTTGAGCGTGTAAGCTGTACGAGGATGGTGTATTTTTAAGTTCTGGAGGTTGGTGTGTTGAGTAGTGAAAAATGCAAAGGGTGGTCAGGGTTTAGGATTTTACTGTAGAATTGAGTACCTAGCATCTCTATAGAGGGAGTATTTTTGTTTCCGATTTGGGTAGTAGAGAGGCAAACTGTAATTGCTCTTAATTCTCTATTTTGTACTACTTCCAATTTATCATGGATAAATTTAAAGACCACAGGAGTCCCTGATGGGCAGACATAGTTTTCAAAATAATGTACGGTTGGTTAAAAGGAAAAAGAGAAGCGAGGGGAAAAGAACAAAAAAGTAAGAAGAGCTTCTCGACAGATGATATGAAAACTTTTCAATGTATGGACGTTAAAATATATTTCCTGCAATCTGCAAAATCAGAAAGATAGAAATTTGCCTTCATATAGTCAATATAAAATACAATTTTTTTCTTATTTCTGAACTAAAAGTCATATTTTTACCATTCATTTAAGAAAAGAAAAATAAATCGATTCAATCACTAGCTGCCAAATTTTCAATATTTAATTAGCCTTTTCAAGAGAAATATTATAATTATTATTATTTTACATTATTTTTAGCTAAACTACATTACCGCCGTCGCGTGTCGTTATTTTTTGCAAAGTTATGATAAAAGTATTGGATCCAAATTTGGAATTTAATTATAATTTATACTGCAATTAAAATTTATTTTTTTGTGCTTAAATCAAATTCGTCCGAAAGTTATTATTATTTATAGTTTCACCGTTCTCTAAAGCTGGGAACATAAATTAAATATTATTTTTTATTTCCACGCAAAAAGTTGGTAATTTTGCAACTTCTTCGAAACGCTTAGCGACATCTTGGCATATATATATATATATATATATATATATATAATATATATATATATATATATATATATATATATATATATATATATATATATATATATTATATTTAATCAGGTGAATGAAGGCTAATTCCATCATAAAACACTTGTATTTGAAGAAAGAAAGAATGATATGAAAACACGCGACGGTTAATTTTATTTATTTATATATATATATATTATATATATACTATATATTATATATATATATGATATATATATAATATATATATATATATATATATATATATATAATATATATATATATATATATATATATATATATATAATATATATGTGTGTGTGTGTGTGTGTGTGTATGAAAATTGATTTATTTTGTCCTGCATGTGCATTTTCTCCTTCCCAAAATATTCGTGATTGTAATTAAAATTTATTGCATATTCAAAAATATTGCCCTAATTATCATGATGTTTTTGTGTGATATTTTAAGATTAATAGAAGAGTCTGGTGTCGGGGGGTATAGGTGGGCTAGCGTATTAATTGGACTGGCAGATCTTGTATTTTTTTCGTGCAGTGCCACTCATAAGAACAATAGCGCGATTTACAAAAGCAACAGCATTACGTTTACCATCAGAAATTAGTCTGATATTTTCAGCGCAGATCGTTAATATACTTCGGCTTTGGCATTAAACGGAGAGCATTTTTCGTGTAGAGCTCCGTCACCGTATTGAGGAGAGAGAAGAAAAGTCGCACTATCTAAATTCATTTTATTATATATATTTTAAATTACTCTAAGGTCAAGAGGAGTTCGGACAGCATTCGTTATGGATGGAAACAGGAACAAACGGAATGTGCTACAAAAGTATACATACCGTGGAGCTACTCGAACAAGACGGACCGCAATTTCCAGAGAATTTTTATGTTCGGTTAAATGAATTATCCTTCTTGAAAATTTATTTCCAAAATAAAGGTATAATAAGTTAGAAATTAGTAGTTTAAAAAAAAAGAAGTCATTCTAGGCTGTGAAAACATAAAAATCCATATGATAACGATTCTATGTGAAGTAAATCGGGACGTGAAGTCCTAGGCAAGGATGAGGAAAACATATACCCATTAAGGATATTGAAAGTCCAAGATAATTGAAATAGCATAGACTTAACAAATATCAGTATTGTATCTGATGAGAAGTGAAAAAATTAAGTTAGAATGTATGTATGAAATAGCGTTCAAACCACTTTAATGTTAGTTATAATAAGTAATGATATTCCATTTGTAACCGACAAATGGTTGACAGTCAAATTATGGCGCATCAGGTTAAAACCTACGTTTAGAAATTTTCTGCCAAACAATAAATCGAATCTCTTAAAACCATATACAAATATACATAATAAAATAGATAGTTACCACCTAAACAGACGCACGAAAGCACGCGCTATTTACTTTCCATAGCTTCTCACTAACTTTCGACTTTTTTCATTATCCTGTTTATATTTCTACAAGGCTTACTCGAGAGTCACGCTAAAGGAGTACTCATTAAGAAGTGAGAGAAAAGAGGGTAAGAGATATTACCAGCTGGCTTTCAACTCTTGTAATAAAAAAAAAAGACAAATTGCTGCATGCGGAGTCCACAATATCATAAGAGCTACGCATTGCAACCGTATATCAAAACACTCGGGCCTCCCACATTAATAATTTCGATATGATTGAAAATGTAAAAATGTCATACCTTATCACTACTAGTGGAGAAAGTAGCAGGACGCATGGAATGGCTTGATTAATGCCTACAAACAAAATTCGTAGCGACAATGAATATTGAGAAATAAATAATAGGAAATGTAGGAAATGGAGAGAGTTAGGCATTTCTAATTTAGCTCTATTCATTTTGTGCCGTAGATAAAATTTAAATCTACTCAATGAATTTAATTTTTTAAAGGATCAAAAATGGAGAAGATTTTTTAATATATATAGATTTGGATTATTGAAATCCTCAGTTAAAATAAAATCTACCAATTGATAATAATAAGTGTTGGGGCAAAAGCAAGGAACCTTTAAATAAACCAACTGCAAAGAAGAATCCACATCTTCCTGTTTGGGACGAGTTTATAAAAGAGTTGACCTGGAAATAAATTAAAATTTGCAAACTGAGTTTGAAATTGAACTTCTTTATGAAAATCACACCAAGATATTGAAAGTTTGTAAGCTCTAAAAATTCGGCAGGACAATCCAGATAATTTCGCGCTCAGAGGAAGGAAGCTGGAAAAATTGGTACCAAACATAGAGCTGCTGTGGCAGGATTTCTATAAATGAGAGTAGAAAAGCCAACCACAGTACGGTGCTCTCTTATCATCCAAAAGGGACAATGAGTTCTCATTCTTCTCTTCCATACTAAATCATATAATATATATTATATAATAGATCATTAATATATTATATATATATATATATATATAAAATATATATATATATATATTATAGAAAATATATATAATATATTTTATATATATATATATATATATAATATATATATATATATATATATATATATATATATATATATATTATATATAAAATATAAAAATATATAAAAAATATATATATTAATATATAAATATATATATATAAATTATATATATAGATATATATATTATATATATATATTATATATATATATATATATATATATATATATATATATATATATATATAATATATATATTTATATATATATATATATATATATATATTATATATATTATCCACAAAGAAAATAAAAACGTATTTTTCAACACATTATCAAAATACAAATGAGAAAATTTGAAACAAGTAGAAGATATAACTTATTTTGAACATTTTTCATCAGAAAATGAGAGAATTCAAGAACTCTTGCAATTTAATATTATTATTATTATTGACAGGAATTTTTCCACAAGTCTTCAAAACTGCACAAGTGATCCCGATACCTACAAAAGTTGATCATTCCCTAGCCCAATATTACATACCAAGAGATATTACTAATACGGTTAGTACAAAATTTGAAAAAAATAATATTCAATCAATTAACGGAATACTTTAACCCAAACAATATTTTCGGGAAAGGACGTTCAGCATTTGATGCATTTATTTGTTTA
>JABUQX010044898.1:0-20000 GCA_015478945.1 Trachelipus rathkii | reverse complement strand
GCCTCATCATATCGGGTTAAAATTTGGAGGAGAGTTAGAGGGTGACGTAACCTCTTCAGACGATGTTACATCCCCGGGGGTCCTCCCCGAAGGGGGGACCCACCCCTTAAAAAATCGAATTCGTATAAGGCTAAATTTGAGAGGATTCAGAGTGTAAATTCTAGAAAGAATTGGTATTGGAATCTGAAGGAGTTGGCTACGCACCGGTGCTGGCTCCGCCGTTGCGGTCCAATTAATAAACATTGTATAACAACAATGTTGGGTGTCCTTTTATATGTTATTGGGTCTATAGATTTTGAAAATAATGGTTTCAGATGAACTCGATCCAATGAAAAATAAAAATAATAACTAAATAAAATAAATATCATTAAAAATATATCAATTTTATATAAATTATATCAAATAAAATGAAGAAAATTAAATATCTTAGCAAATTAATTAATATATTGGAAATAAATAATATGAATAACCCTCCTAAAACAACGACGAGCATAGTACTCTCGTGCGTTTAGTATAAACTCATTCGGAAAGTGTGTTCCTGCCACTACACTCATACTCTCTCTCTACTCCCTCTCTATACCTATTGATATCATATTGATAATATTAAATTTACTATATTTTTGTAATAATTAATATATATATTATGTGATCACGTTTACAATACTCCTAATTCTATGTTAAAATCAGTATAAAATATCTAAATAACCCCACCTAATGCAACCACCCTAGTATCTATGTCATCCGTGATCATTAGTAATTCAAGTGATCATTATTTTTTTAAGTATAATTGCCATCGTGTTACTATAACCTCATAAAATCAAGTATAATATCAGTAAATATCAAATAACCGTAACACCTCCCTCACACCCTCCTGTCCATACTACGTTAATTACTATTGATTACTTGATCTAATAGTATCTATTAGTTATAATAAAATATCACATCTACTAGTGAATCACTAGGTAATATAAACATAACTCTCAAAAACAAATATCTTTATACACTGATCAACGCAATATTTACTATAATATACGTAATCCCTATAGAGTTCTCAACCATTAATAATAAGTTAACTATAATATCATAATCATATTTATGATACCTATTATAATATTTATAAATTAACCAACGAACAAATACATGTACACTCCATTATTATACATAAACTCAAGATATATTATATAACGTAGTTATATATATATTTATAACAAAAATATAAAACATATAATATAATATATAAGGGTATATTACTAATATTTTATATAACTTATCAACCAGTTAAATAGATATAACGAAATACAATATAGACATACATAAGACTGTAACTATACCTTATATCACTAATCTAATTTGTCAATAATGGGATCTATCATAACATAACTCCCATATGTATTATAATTTTATCCATTTTATAAACTATATTTATTATGTGATAATTAATATTTTAATATATATCAAAAATTATTAATAATTATTTTATATGGACCAAATAACTCTTACGGACTCGTCTAAATATATTACCTCATACGACAGCGAAGAGATTTATCTAAAAATCGAACATAAATTTCACCATTCAATATAAAGCCACCTATCAATCATTCAAGCGGCGTTATTACCAAGAGACTCCTCATAGGAGGGACTTATAAAGGAAGCATATAACCACGTTCAGAAACCAAGCCCGTTGACCTCCGGTAAGAGATTGGCGTAAAGTCCTTATCAGGTGGGCCTTACTATATGACTTATTGAGACTTTATAAACGCGGTGCACAAAAAACTCGAACAGCTCTGTGAATGAACCGAGGAATAGGCATATAGAGTAAGCTGAAATCGGAAGTTTAGAAGCTATATACGATAGTAAAATGTGAACGTGTTGAGAAACGCTATTTTAGACAGTATAGCGACACACACTTTATCGAGGTGCCGTGAGGCGTGTGAAATATTTATTGAGCATATATATGTTAATTAATACATATAACCTAGTTGTTTTCGTAAAAATAAATACTTAGTCATTTTACACTCATCGTAAGTTTTCTCAAGATTTATCAATAAAACTAATATAATCTATCTAAACGTATAAAACGTATGAAAGTCACTACACATCTTTAGCTATTGGACATTTTGCAACTTAAGCCGGGTTGCGGTTATAGTGACGGTGACATATACTATATACCTGTTAAAGTACGATATAAGCCGTGCTCTGCGAGATCGCGTGTCAGAACCTTGTTAAAAAAACGCGGACTGATGAGACTCATTAGGCGATAACGATGAATGTTGTCGATTAATCCTCGTTAAACAAAACGCGTACCATTTCAATTAAAAACTTATTGCATCATCGAAGATGGTACACAGACCAAATAAATCAGTAAAAAGGAAACAAGACGAACTATACGACGACAAAGTCAAACAACATATTTATTCTCTCATTTCTCATTTAAAAATATAAAAAATAATAAACATTAAGAAAAAGAAGAAAGTGAAAAAAAAAAAAATAAAACCAATATAAATAAAAACTAAAAAAAAATAGTAAAATAAATAAATAATACTAAAAAATAAAACAAAAAAAAAAATTAAAATAACACTCATAGAAAGAAGTAGCTGAGTGTAAGTGTAAAAAATGATGCAGCGCCAGAAAAACAGGTCTAAAGGGGTACAGTATTCAAAAAATACTACAGTTGCCGTCAAAGAGTGACCTAGCAGTCGTCAGGTACACTAATGATATAGCGTCTCTAGAAGAGTCCGATCAGCCCAAAGGTCAGGTTTCTGATCAGAAAGTAATCTTGTGCCAAAAAGAGTCCGGAATGGAGCTCCTCTTTGGAATACTAGCATGTAAGTATAAATGGCCTTCGAGCAACACTAAAACCATTTTTCGCGTAATGTGATTCAGGCTGCACTCATTCTCTCATACAAAGAGTAGTAATAGAAACTCATCCAATCATAAAGTTATTAAATCCCTTACCTATGTATATTAACTGCATTATATTTAAGCCTCTGGTATAGAATAACCATCGTAATGGTTTCCTGAGTTATGTTAATATATAATATCATAATAGTAATATATATACACTACTTATAATTTGCTATTAGTATTAAGTCTCAAGTATTGTTATATAACACTAGTTATAATGGGCAGATTAATCATAGTTATTTTATATATATATATAATTTTTAAGTCTAGAATATTTATGTTAAATATTTATTTACAGTATGATTATATATTACGAACTGTATAAAACTCTATGTAGACTTCACCGCGATCACGGCGAATGCAGAGAACAACACATCACAGATGTGCTAACTCAATGTTTTCTCTAGCAGATACATGGTTGCTTACATTCCATAAGAGTTCCTTTATATTATCGCGCATCTCCAATCGACTGGTCTGAGTGAAGGTAATCATATTACCAACGTGATCTCTCTGCTCTAATTTCTATATATATCTCTATATACAACAGCGCATACTCTCTCCGAGCGAGAGGCAATTCCAGAAGTAAAGTGGGAGTAGAATACACTCGTGCTCCAAGTGCCTTTACTCAGTCTTCGCCTCCTCAACCATGTTTACATTCCTATCCTAATTCACAAGTCTACCTCATCTGGTATTCCATGAGCCGATGCAGCGGTCACTCAGTACACTTGTTCCTCATATTTAAATATCTCTTGTCAGTCATTGTTTCACTTACACCATAGTACCGATGAGTCGACTCTGTAATCCTCTTTTCATTTCAACTCTCTCCTCCCTAATCCTTCGGTCTCGAGTTGTATTCTATCAAAAGGCTTTCTACATACAAGGCAATATGTTAAATCTAGTCCCAGATTCCGCCCATTCCTTTATTTTTTACCGCCATTCCTAATTATACTATAAATGTAGACCATCCCTTTTCCGACTATGCAGTGTTTTTTAAAGAGAATAGAAACTCGAAATCATACGTTCACTCTTATAATTAAGGTATCCTGAATTCGACACTGACTGCAGCGCACTCGCTTCCAGAAGATATCTCCTTCAGGCGAGCATAGATGAATTCATCTCGCCTCCCGCAGCTACCTCCTCTATATCTTCGACTAAATTACCTCTATCGCTCTACATGATATAATATTATATATGAGTTTTAGCGCTCTATAACACTCCTCCTCTCAATGTTTTATATTGTATTTGCCTTTCTTCAACACTCTCTTCAAAGACATTACCTATTTTAGTTATAATAATCAGAGGAATTCACGTATCGGGCCACCCCTAAAACTGAACACTCGCATTTTTCAGTCACAATATAAGAGGGTGCATGTTATTTCTCCATTCCAATTATTATCACTGTCATGAATAAAAACACTCTAATCCCAATACTGACATACACACATAAACACATACTATACTGGCCGTGGTTTTGCTATTATATCTTATTAGTTTACCTAATGGCCGATTCGAATTCCGAGGTTACTTCTCCATTCTATTACTCAAAGCCATACTTGATAGTTTGAGTCATATTCTGACTCCGAGCCTATTAAGATATCTTCGTAACGTCATCCTGTTTCTCCGTGTTTCCATTAGTGAGCATGAAAACTACTCCTCTCAAATAAATATATAACGATACGATACTCCAATATTTAATAATTCATCCAGGAATGATTCTCTTCAATATAACCTCACATCGGCATTTTTACTATCTACTACTGGTTCTCTTTCTTTGTTGAATATTACATTCGTTGCTAGGTTCATCTTTTGTTTTTAATCCTTAGCTATTCCATATATCAACTTCCTAGGGCTCCTCATGTCCTCCTCAATTTCTCCTCTTATCCTTTCCCATGACAAGTCGTCTGAATAGTGTTATTCGATACTCATATTCATACTTTCTCTGACATCTAGAATTATATTAATCGAGACTAAGAATACAAATATAAAGTTTTCCTGTTCAAATTAATAATTATAAAAAATTCCTTGAGTTAACTATTTTATTTACTCTAAAACCCGCCATTCCTGTTTTTTTTTCTATTTCACTACCGGTTCGCATGGCCGTATACCTCTCATAATTTTTTGCCAAATCTTCACCATCAGCCACTGTTTCTTTTTCCTTTCCTACTAATTATCTCTTTATTTCTCCGATAGTCAACTTCCTTCATGATGCATGACCTAGATATCTTACATCATATACCTTCTCTGAAATCTCTCTATACTCTTCTCAGCCAGTTCCATCATGCAACTGATTTTTTCATTCTATATTTTCTAGCTAGATTTGTTGTTAAAATTTCTCTATATTCTCTTATAAAATTCAATTCTTCATTTAAATTAGGATTTCAAAAACAGATATTATACGTTCATCTGTAACTATTTCTTTCAGATTTTCATTATCCTTTATTATCCATCTTATAATCCTCCCCACCTAACGAGTGTCTTGTGGTTCGTAATCAGATTGATGAACACTGATATGGATATTTATACTTATTTACATCTACAATGAAATAACTCAACCCTACATAATAATATATATACATTATTATATATATATATATATAAATTATGTATATAAATATACAATAATATATATAAATATATATAAATAAAATATATATAATATATATAAATAATAAATATATATAATAATATCATCATTATAGTATATATCATGTAGAAATTTCGTTATTCCTGGTTTTCTGATATAATATTACTAACTCAGGTACTATGTCTACTTTTATATACTCTCCACCAATTGTTTATAATAGGTGTATCTAGTAATTGAATATAAGTCTGACAACATTATTAATACATTTATGACATTGGTAAACTAAAGATTCCTCGAAGATTTTTACTTTTCGTGTCTTCTTACCACATACTAAGTGATTGTCATGTACTCACCATTCTCCCCATAAGTCCACAGACATCATGCAGTCTTTTCCTCCGCGTTTCCCCTCAAAACTAACACTACCCTTTTTGACTCCATATCCAACCTATCTCCTCTCATAAGAGTGAATTACTGCGTGTTTCTCTCTATCTCTTACTGCTGCCCAGATCAATATACATCCTGCAGGGCCTCCATAAAACTCTATATGCTGTCATTACCACAGGTACATTCCGACCTGGCGTTTGCTGTTCCTCCAAAGATTCTGAGCGTGAATCCAAGCTGGATTTTGACTATCAACCTTTGACTACGTTCCACGCCTTTCAAAAGCAAGTCAGCGGCTGGCATTTAATGTCTCTTTTTGTTCCCCACTGAATACCGTTTACTATTACACATTTGCATGTTTGTCTGACTTTATTTTAACGCCCAGTCGCATATACAGTCCGTGAGCTTCTCTGCCTCTTACTAGCCTTTATACAACCATGACGTGATTCATGCATAATATATTTACTCCCTCTGTCTTTGATACCTCATCTCACACCGCCACCAGATATCACAGACCCTTTTCATCATCAGCATATCTCACAACATCTCTTCCTCTTTTGGCCAGAAGAAAAATGCTTTGCGAGTTTACTTATTGTATTGTGAATATATACCTTTTTAATTTCCCTATAAGTTTCATTTGAAACTAGCATCTGGTTAACGTACATAAAGGTTACCGAAGAAAGTACTTGTTCCGTTATTCGAGGAGCAACAAATCTAATGATTGTAATTCACGAAAGTCATTTGGATTATGAGTTTATAGTTTTTAGATGCCAATAAATTACGCTAAATGCAAAATCATCACTCCTGAAACCAGCAGGAGTGTGAAAGTATATGAGAGGTTCGAGTCAAAAGCGAATACATTAAAACAATAATAATAAATAAGAAAAAAAGAACATTAATCCTGATAATAATTAGACGACCCAATAATAATGCATAATGAATCTTATTATAATTTATTTTTAATTATTATTATTATATTATTTTTAGAATCATTATTCTTTATTTATTATTTACTTTTGCATTTATAATTTTATTTTTATTTATTATATTAATTAATTATTATACCTTATTATTTATATTATAATTATAATATATATTAATTTATATGTTTCTAGTATATATTATTATTATTATTATTATTTATTATTATATTATTTATAATTATTATTTATTTATATAATATTTATATAATATATTTAATTAATTTTTTATTAATTATATATATAATTATATAATTGATTTAATTAAATTAATTATTATAAACCTCTTTATTTATAATTATATTTACACATCAATTATATTAAAAGGTACAAAGTAATTAATAATTATTAAATAAAAATAAAATCATTCCTACTATGATCCCTATATCAATCATCAAAAAGTATAAGTTATATAATACTATGAAAAATTAATCACATATAGAAACTGAATATAAAAATATACGTAAAGTAGATAATTAAAAATAAAGACTAACATTCTCTAATCACCGTGTAGAGTAATTATTAGAATTTTATAATACGTATTGGACTGGATGCTTTGACTCTTAGCTACGCAGGCCACCTGCATTCTCTTACCATAATCTTCCAACAACATTTCCTTCAACACTTTTGACAATTTTTAGTAAAGCTCAATCTCCTGGACTTTACCATTACTGTTTAATGTATTGAGGGTGTTCTTAATACCTCGTTACGTTTTTGCACTACATCTTTTTGTGTATAGGCGTGTTTTTATTATCCTCGTTACTTATTTTGGCGATGCATGTAAATATATTAAGTAATCAGCGGTTAACGCTATACAATATCATGTTAGTGAACTTAAACAAGTCTTATATGACTTACTTAGATAGACATTTGCTTCTATTAATAACAGTAATATAGTCCTTTTAATGTGTGAGTATTCACAACTTCTATCGAGAGCTATGGTGTTTTTATAAGATTTAGGATCAGTAACTTTCCAAAGAGTGACTTTATATTTCACATAAAATAGTCCAATATTGGCCGCAAAATAAAGCGTTAGAATAAATCATTAGATAATACAGCACCTCGTAATTACGCTGAATCATACCTATAATGAATTCCACATCTACTAAAGCAAGATAACCACCAATATTCGTACGCATGAAAACAACGTGTTGCAACTAGCATTAACTCAGTATGCTGTCTATAGTCATGTGCAATGGAAAAGAGAGGCGCCGATATATCCAGCTGTTCCTCAATGTGCCAAATGCGACAACAGTAATCTGTAAACAAGATCTGTGATATTGGATATTCCCTTAATAATTCTAGTTGTTCTACCAGGCATAAAATTCTTATATGTAACAACAGAGCCTTATTCTCCCCAGTCCTGCCTTGCCCTTTAAAAAATTTGAAGTGCAAACTAAGAGTGCCCGAAAGACTTGTCTGTGCGAGCAAGAAAAGCGACAAGGAGGTCAAAATTTGTCAAAATTTATTTGAAAAGAGCTCGAGATGGTGCACAATGTTTTTGGATAAGTTATAAACACTGCTGATGAAATCATGGGCTTTTAAGTTAACGACTTGAAACATCATAAAACTACAAAGTGAGGAATTGGCACAATATAAAATTTGTCTGTCTGTAGGTAAGTGTAGAATATCATTCGTCAAATGAGCGCAAGTCCAAGGTGAACAATACTACCCTTTAATTTTTGTTGACTTTAGATTTTTTTTCAAGAACAGCAACGTCAGTCTCTCTATGTGCACAAGGGACATTTCACTGTTCTCTCATGCCTTCGCTACTACCTCAGGACCGACAGTTAATACACGCCTGCTCTTTACAAATTGTCTTCTTGAACGACTCTTCCGTAACAATCCTCGAGTGCTCTCCGCGAATCAGAACATCGTACATTTGCAGCGATTGCGTCGTCTCTCGGTCTGCTGCGCATCCCGTCATATCTACGCGCTCCTCATCTCCTTCATCATCCCGTGCGTCTCTTCTCTACTCACCATCTAAACAGCATATATCCTCGACGACTAAGACAAAAACCATTCAAATCAACACCACTACATCACACACACTCCACTCACACACACAACTCACAAGCCCACACACCACTCTAGCTCACCGTTCCATACTCACTCACCTCTGGTTCTGATCTTTTACTACTCTCTTCCTACTCTAAGCATGGAACACTTATAATTGCATCTGATATGATGTCGGATACTAACTCATCTCCGGACCGCATAGTACAAAAATATAAAAATAAGGGGCCTACGCCTGAAGCCCGACGTTAATAAAACAAATGATAGGAGGCTGCCATAGGAACAGCCTCCTCTGAACCTTCTGGAATCTCTAATTAGGATTAAAAAAAATACATGGTTGTTAATTATCCTGAGCGCAGAAACTGATCTGTGCGAACATAGTAGATACCTATTCAAGGTTCCACTATCATTTACAAAAAGAAGAGTACAACATATTACTTGTCGGTAAATTTAAGGATAAAATCGCTCAAATTTATGAATTTCTGAATAAACACTGGAGCTTAAATGATCGCAACCTTTTTTCGGCTCTTATAAACCATTATATACTTATTAGTAGTTTTCATTTAATCTCTTCGAATTTTTTTTGGAATAGGTATACATTATATTATTATTTGCTAACCAAGATTCTTAAATGATAGTATCTTGAGTTATGTTCTTAGGTCACCTGTACTTTAACATGAAACCTCACACCATTAACAGTATCACTATAATATGAACCTATTATTGAGATGCTTTGTCGCCCTATTGTACGGTATAATTACTAGTGCATACCGCATAATAATCTTGTTTATAATCTCTATACAATATATTATTATAATAATAATCTCTCTTAAAGGGTGAGTGGAGTAATATTCATTTATGAATCTAAGGCTATTACGGTATTTTCAATTTCGGAGTTATCACAGCTTTCAGTTTCACCCTCCATACTTCTCTTTATATATTATGTAATATACTAAACACTAAAATCTATAATATATATACTTAGTAATATATATACTAAAATTAGTATATATATATTACTGTTACTGCAACAGTAATCAAAGACACAGAGACTGAACGAATTTCTTCTTCAGGTCAAACCCAACAAGCAAATTTGAAAGCCATGGGTGATGCAGAATCACAAGATGGAGAAAGACTACCTTTGGCTGTTAAGGATTTAGGAGCTTGTGATATTTATCCTCAAACTATCGCTCATAATCCAAATGGAAGGCAAGTTCAGACAATTCATTAGTAATAAACCTTGTATTATCTTTTTTAATTTACAATAATATGTAAGCCAGGAGGGAGCAGGCATTGAAAACGATATTAATGTACTTGTATAACTTTGAGTCCTTTGATTTACAACAATGCTTATAATTTAGTTGGTAATAAAACTTTGCTTAAAGTTTTTTTGATTAGTAAAAGTTTTGATCTCTGCGGTTTATAAAAGTGAGATATATCTTGTTTGTGGGCAATTATATATAATTAAATATATATATATAATTTATATATATATTTATATATATAAGTATATATATATATAATATATATATATCTTTATTATATAGTATATATATATTGATATTAATTATTATATATATATATTATATTAATTATATATATATATATATAATTAATTATATTTATATATATAATTATAAAATAATTAATAATATATATAATAATATATATATATATATATATTATATATATTATATATATATATATATATATATATATATATATTATCATTTTTTAATAATTTTATTATACCAACTCTCAATTAAGCTGTTTGCTGGTTATCGTAATAATGTTGAGAAAATATCAGTGAGGAAAAATAAAGAAGAATTATCTGTATAAAAGCAAAAATAAAAATTTTCTGAAATTAAAAAATTTCAATGTAAAATAAATATCTTTATTTATCTTTAGACTATTAATAATTAAATATAAGATAGCTTTATAGTATATATATATAATATATATATATATATATATTTATATATATAATATATTAATATAATTATATATATATATATATATATATATATATAATGATATATATTAAGATAATATATATTATATATATATATAAGTTATATATATATTAAATAAAAATATTATATAATTATATTAATACTATATGTATATATATATATATATAATTATATATATAGTTCAGTATATATATATTATAATATATATATATATATATAGTATATTATAATATATATATATTATATATTATATATTTTCTATAATACAGACATTCCTTATATAATATCTATAGAATAGGTTATAATATAAAATAGAGTTATTTATTTATATTTACTTATTTTTTATTATGAGTTATGTTGAGTAAAGAGGCATTAGTTCTCAACCGGGTATATGATGAATGGTCACGATACTACCCCAAGTGATATGAGGAGATATACTATTAACGAGCAGAGCGGAAGATGATACGAGAGGAGAGGGAGTCCGGCGGAGAGAGTCAGCAAGAAAAAGATAAAATAGGTTTAAGAAGAGATGACGATAGCGAGAGAAGAACCCAGCTGATGTAAATAGAATGAAGTATATGATCAGTGAGTGTATTACAGTGATGAGTTATTAGTAGAAGTTATATACCCTTAATAAAATAAAAATAAGATAAAGAAACTGTAAATGCATTAAAGCCAAGATCTTATTAAGTAGGATGTATAGAAGAGGTAGAGGAGAGAGAGAGAGAGAGAGTGAGAGAGAGAGAGAGAGAGATTATCCACAAGTTTGCTAATCTTTTTTTTAATTTATTTTATTTCTAACTTCAATAAAATTATATAAATTTTTTTTCGAATATTTTGCCGTCAATATAAAGAATCATTTGAACACATTTTCTATTATAGTTACAGATCAAAAACGCCATATACTAAGTTAATCACAATAGAATAATTAGATTTTTAATTACTTTTTTAATTAACAAAAATTAAAGAAGAGCTTAAAATATTTAATTAATTAATTCTATAATCTTGATCTGATATTCAGAATAAGAAATATAATAATATATAAATTAAATAATAATAATAATAATAATAATAATATTAATAACTACAGTTAATCACAATAGAAAATTAATTTTCACTTTTTTAAATGTAATGACTTACGGTACATGCTATAAAACAGCTAGAGAGTAAAACTAATCAGTTAAGTGACCGTCTTGAGTGAGTATATGTAGCAAATACCTACCAAGGGTACATACTTCGAAGGAGATATAACTTGTAATTTCAGGTTTAAGTATACAATCCATTATTATAAACATCATATATTATAATTTCTTTTCCATAACATATAAATATATTAGATAATATATATATATAGTATATTTAAGATGGCTAGAACGATGTAAAGGCAGATACGTGATATATATACTTATATATATACATCTAGGAATATTATAAGAATATCTCGGCTGTTATTTTTCAGTAATGGTAAATCTGAGTAGAATTCTCGATAATATCGTACAAAATATTATACCGATTTATGACCTCACTGATTCTTATTTAGTATAGTATTTACAATCTGAAAATAAGTTATTTTGTGCAAATCCTGAAATACAGATTTCAAAGATCAATTACTCTAAAATTAAAGGCTATTTGACTTTTTCAATTCAAACTTTACAGCTGAATTTCTATTTATTATTTTTTTTAATACAAGAAACTGGATTTAAGCTAGGCGCATCTTTAACTACGTTGAGAGCTAAGATGAGTCATGTCTAGGATTCGAGATGCAGGGCAGACATTGCGAGAGTGTTCGTTGTGTGTAGTCATGTTGTATTAATATGTTATGAATATTATGTCCGTGAACTCGTAATGAGGCAGTAAATTATTTGCCTGTAGGCTTTGTAAAATGGAGCTATAATTATAATGTATATCTTATATCTGAGTTCGACTACCTTATTATTACTATAACGGTATCTCACACATATACATTCTATAATAATTATAAGTTTGATATTGTTATATCTAAAATAATATATATATACAATTATAATAGAATTTACCTAAATATTACCTATACCTGCTAACTATTAAAATTACATGTTTATAGAGTAAGTGAGATAACGCCACCTAAAATGGTTAATAAAGGAGTAATACACAAGCTAATGAAATTGATTATATGTTAACTCGCAGCATGATGCCCGAAAGTGCAGGCTCTCTCTGGTATGCTCAATGTGACATTACCACATATACTTTAAAATATTAGCAACAAAGAGGACGTAATAAATATAAACTAATTAATAATTAATTAAATATGTCAAAACAATAATTTTAATCAATTTTAATATTACATACTATCGTCACTCACAATAGCTATTATTATTCCAAGTTATGATAATAATAGTCAAATAAATCATAGATTTACATTTAACCACAGCAATGATACTCTTTTTTCCAGGCACTATACAATTCAGTTGTTAATAGCCAGTATCATATCATTATGAGCTTTCTCACAAAATAAATATTTATTTATATATATTATTAGAACTAAAAAATATATGACGGCTTTCTCATTTATCATATTGCTATATAATATATAAGTGATCATTTCAAAAATAATACCTTGACTAATGCTTTAAAAAATTCTCAATGGATATAAGTTCTTGAAATAATCATGCTAAATACTTTAATAAATAAAATTTTGTTGATAATTGTATACAATAATTTTTAATGATGAACCACAAGGGAATACATGGTAGCTAATTACGTAGCTATATAATAATCCCAAAATATGTAAAATGATTATAGTCAATTTATTTATATTTATAATAAATTAAAGTCATAAAAAATATAACTTATATATTAAGTATAGGACTTGGTTTACTCAAGTATATACAGCAATATAGAAAAATATTCAGTTAAAATAATAATTAGATTCTAATACTAATTTATACTCATATTAACTGATAAAGAATCTATGTGCTTTAGCTACCTATCTTGATCTCAACTAGTACTCTCAATATTTGAAAATTGATAATTCCTGAGGTTATTATAATATTTATTATATATATACTAACAATAAAAGTGGACATATATATTACAATTCTTAATCAATGAATGTGCGAAGATATATATGTCGTTTTACATAAAGGCTACTATACTACGCCGCACAAAAGACACATTTTTATTAGGAATATAATACTATTTTAACCAATTTCAAATTTTTATTCTTCATATATTCTAAACTTAATTCTAAGTGACCTAATATGAATAAAAGATAATTTAAATTACACTAGTAAAGATTAAATTAGTTCTATTAGTACATTCAGCTGTATTGAGATATAAGTTGTTATTTGGAATTTAATAAGAAAATGACTTATTAATAAATAACAAGCCAAAGAAACTACATTTCCCAAGGAGGATGATAAAACACAACATATACTTTGAATAAAAATTAGGTACAATTATATGTGCATAACAAATAGTACAGAAATCGCCAATATAATAATAATTATTGAAATAAACTTATATCATTAAATAAAATTCATCAGAAAGTCCCTTACCAGATTAGGTCGGTACAGTCGAATAAAAGAGTTACACTATCACTTATTCAGCATATTTGGGTTGACTCCTTGTACTATAGATAAATATTTAAGCAGCCCCCTTTCTGTAGGAAAGTGAATATCTATCTTCAAGATATATGTAAGTAATATCAATTACTTTACTTACCTAAATAAAATCCGGTAATACACTCTCCAGTTAATACGTTAGTAGAAGAGAAGTTGTAGTATGATTGAGATGGAGCCGATCTACCAAGAGACCTACGACATGATTGTATGACCAACTACAAATAATAGATAGAGGAGTGAAATGTGTGAGCCTAGTGACAAAATTTAACCTTTCATGCATGAAATTAAAGAGAGAGAGAGCATATTTTGATAAAAAGAAAATTAAAAAAAGAAAAATTGTTCATTTATTGTAAGATTTGTAAATATTGATCACGAACTACTTGTTCTCTAGCTGGGGAATATTTTCCTTATGTAATTTAGGTAGACCATAGAAGATAGACAATTTTTTCTTTACCAATTTGCTAATCTTTGATTGTTCAAGATTTAAATTTAAAGTATAATATCTTCAAATACATAAACGTCTGTACATTTTTTCGTAATTTAATTTCTGCTCGATCCTTTATTGGAATATATAAGGATTTACATTAGATTCCCATCACAAAATTGTTTATTAAGTATCTAGATGGCAACAAAAACTTACGCCATATATAAGTAATAAATTAATATAATAATAATAATAATATAAAATTATAAAATAATTATATAATAAATAATCATAATAATATAACATATAATAAATTATAAACACTAATTAATAATTCCATATAATATGAATTATATAATAATCAATAATAATACTTATATTTGTAAAAGCAATAATGATAATAGAAATATTAATATCACTATCTTATATAAATTATAAACAAAAGATAGTGTCTATCATTATAAAAGAAGAGCTTCTATTTAAAAATATATTAATTAAATAATTCTATAATATCTTGATACTTGAATATATTCAGTTAAGAAAAAAATATCTTGTAAAACAACATTTCAAGGAAGTTAATATATAAATACGAGTATATGTATTTGATTTATATAAATTCAACCATTCTCTTTGATATATATTTCAAACTATTATATATAGGCATCATAAATTTACGATATTACATATCACCTATATAAAAGAACATACGTGACTCACTAACATCTTAACCCGCCGCTAACACAATGCTGAGAACCTAATCCTAAGAGAAATTTACCGAGAATTACGCGGCTACACCCTTAACCTTAGCACTTGAGCGATACAAAATTTGGTATACGTGCTCGCATGAACTAAAATACCCCTAACCTAACGCTAACCTAAATCCCTGACAACCTCCTGAACTCCGGGATAAATTCCGTGAATAACTCAGTAGCCCTTCCCTTACAGTTAAATCCGAGCCATAATATGATCAATATAAACTGTAATTATCGTATATGAATGCTACTATATCGATGAATTGTTGTGTCGTAATGAATCTAGCCGGAAACACGAATAACGTAAATAATTATTATTGAAGGGAGATGAGATACAGGAAGGATACTAAAATATTCTTTTCAGTTAAACCATTACGTCGAACTCATACTTTCCATTTCCCATTAGTGCATTATTAATTTTAAAAGTAAACAACAGCTCTATATAAATTCTTAGCGAAGCATCCAATACATAAGTTAAGATCGTATTAATTATGAATGCGGAACAAAAGAGTGAAGAAGGATATGAATTATATAACGTATGTATTAGCGTAAAGGTATTGCACCAAATGTTACCTTTATCGTTTCAAATCTTCTGATCCTTTAAATTACTAGTATCAAAAGCGTAAATATTATATATATATTATAATATATATTATAATATTATATATATTAATATAATATATAATATATTATATATATTATATAATATAATTTATATATATATATTAATATATATATGATATATATAATTATATATTATTATATATATATATTTTATAATATATTAATTAATATATAAGTAATTATATTATATTAATATATATTAATATATATATTATATATTAATATAAATAGGCAGTTCTTCCGATTAGGTGACACCTGTATCTAAAAAACTACGAAAGCTACATAAACTAATTGTAAATTGCTAAGTTTTATGTAGTAATAATAAGCGACATTTTATAATGTCGTGAATAAAGATATAAAATAGTATTTTTATTTATTTAAATACAAAGCAATAAATAAAATTAATAATAAATTATTTAAATAATTAAATAATACGGTTATTTACTGTATATAAATATAACATCCTATCAACCATGCGTGCATATTGAGGGACTATCTGCTAGGCTAAGCGAGACTTATCCTCCTTATCTCTCCTCCTATGCAAGCAGTAAGAGCTAGAATAAATAAAAATATAAAATTTATCTATTTTATCTTTTCATTGGTTTTAAAAATAATAACGTATTTTATTTTATTACATTATTTTATTAGTTTCTAATTATATATATTATATATATATATTATATATATATATATAATATATATATTATTAATATATATATATATATATATATATTATATATATTATATATATATATATTATTATATATATATTATATATATATATATATATATAATATATATATATATAGTATATATATAATCATTATATATATAACTAATATAATTATTATATATATATATATATATATATATATATAGTGGATAGAGTTCACGTTTGGTCATCAGTGGTTAAGCTAGACTTTTTTATGGTCAGCCTAAGAACAGGATTCCCTCTCAGTATAGTGGTTCGAGTTCTTATAAGTATCTCTTATGGCACATCAGTGAACGTATCACACAAATAATTTTTGTCTGATTTAGTTAGTAGTCAGTATATTCTATGCAATATTTATACTATTTTATATGTACATACGAGTTATTACTAGGTCATAAGTGTATATTAACTAATCTCATATTATACATACATATATCCAACCATTTAAGCTATAACACATTATACAAACAGAGCAGTTATTATTCACAAACAATCACTCTTCTACTATTGCATTCTAGCATTAGGAAATAAGTACGCTATCGTTAACTATATGAGGATGCGATAACCCGACGCCTTACGGGCCAAGCATTCCGACTATACGTCGACTCGCTGTAGAAAGCTAGGATACTTATTTATATATCGGGAGCCCTTATAATATATTTACCTTGACACTCTATTTACCTACTTTTGGTCATGATAATAACCTCATGCAAATTATACTTTTACCCCTGACCATAATTACCCCTCTAGAAATTTAGTATGAGCTAATTACTTGAGCTGCTAGTTAGGTTAGATGTTATAGTTATAGAATTAAATAGTGTTATCAGTTTAGGTAGGTTAACGTATATTCTATATCGATTAAGGTCCCTTTATACTTTTGATATTACCAACGTCTCCTTTACAATTGTTAATTTGTGTGTCCTTACCATGTGTTTCAGAATTAGTAATATTATAAAACTAATCATAGATTGAATATTATATAAACTTGATTAAAGTGAATAATAAATTACTTTCTTATAGCCCTATAATATTACTACGTAACAAAAATGTGTTTCCATGAGTCATTTCCAATGTACTGACCTATCCTTATATATATACCCATTCGTAACTTCACACCATTCTTAGTCCCTTTTATATTGTTTCGTATTTTAATCCAAAAAATACTTGTATTTTCACTTAGTCAATCTTAATACGGTGATATCAACGATTGTAATGCATCAGATATTATTATTATACTTATTCACCTTATCTTTTTATTGCGCGCCTTCATTTTTTATGATGTCCAAATTAGGAACTATTCAGTTTTTATGAAGCTATCGTTAATTTCGCAGATAACCCCGGTGGTGAACCTTAATATGAGAGAAGTGCGTGACTTCTAGAGAATAACTTATGGTGTAAAGGATCCATAACCACGTATTCACCAGAGGGATGTATATGATAAGCATCAACTGTAGGTTATGAATATTATGATAATATAATTATCATCTCCATGGGTGAGTGAGGTATTTCCGCTTATACAATTATAATAAACTTTTAATTTTTGAATGTTGTAAAATATAAATAAATATTTAAGTAAAGAGAGAGATATAATAAATATAATAATTTCCTAGGTTATAATAAAAATAAGTAATAAAAGTATATATAATAATAATAATAGTATTCTAATAATAATAATATTAACTATAGTTCACCTATATATTATACATATAAAATTAAATTATGTATATATATATTAATAGGATTATTTGATGTGGTCTCTTAGGGAGAATAGCGGACCGAGTGACTTTAGTGCTACTAAGGAAGTTGGCGAGGTTGTCGGTAACAACAACAAAGAATAATCGAAGTAACCTTTGTTCTTCTGGTGACAGATGCGGAGTGACTAATGGACCATTGGATAGAAGAAATAAAGACAAAACGTCGCACGTATGAGTAGTGCATTATGTAAGGTGTGTAGGTGGAGAGCCAATCCGTTTGAAGTTGACTCGGCTCGAAAGCGTCTATTGGTTAGGCTCGGCTGCGCCGAAAGAGGAGTTTAACACAGTTTGCAAAATCCTCGCCAACGCGCTAGAAGGGATTCACTATATCTAGTATATCACTGACTCATATGAGTGACTATATATATGTGAGTGATGTTGATTATGGCCAAATGCAAGTGCGTGTGCAATAAGTACGCTTCCGTATCGATAAAGAGGATAAGACCCCTTCAACAATCTTGGTTTTAAAATACTTTAGTTTCGTATACTCACCCTCACTGATCTACCTTGTCTCAGGATAATTCCTGCCAAGTAAACCGGTAAGTCACTATTTTAGGAGAAATATAGAATTAATCAGTGATGGGAGGTACACTTGTCTGAATATGGTACACGGATTTATATGAAATACATTATATGTTTTGGTTAATTCTGTCTTCTATGCCTCAGCGATTCTAATGGCCATTACTTACTACTGATGAAGAGGAGATTAGCAATAACATGTCTATTAATTATCATGCGGATGAAGTATGGTAAGCTAGTATAAAGTAAATTTATTGATTATACAGTTGTAGATACGATTGTTATAGGTTCAGAAATTGTTGCTGTTAAGAGCTGTAATATAGATATACATATAAATGACCATAATATAGTAATAATTCATTGTTAAATGAATAAAATTAATGGAAAGCAATACATTATAGCCTAATTAATTTTTGAGTGCACGTTATTAAAAAATGAGAGCATTTAAATAGGATAGATGAAGATGAGTTAATGGTAGAGAGTCTTAGCAGTCGTAGGGACATGACTAATGCGACGCACCCGCATCAGTCCTCTATATGTTATTTAGAGCCTACAGTAAACTACTTAAGAGTAAATGATCATTATACCGTATATATGATACTGCTAGTACGAGAGATAAGAATAGAGCCTTTAACAAGGCAGTATTTTTCGTAGGTTATTGTGCATAGTTTCTTTTCGAGTAGTAGAGAGGTCAGTGACCAGGCAAGGTGGTTGCATAAGGTGATAATAGCCAAAGTATATGTATATTATATCTTCTAATTTCAATTAGGTATAA
>JABUQX010044897.1:45000-59695 GCA_015478945.1 Trachelipus rathkii | reverse complement strand
GCAGACTAGAATAGTCTAAGCAAAAATCTCTAACATTCTAAAAATTAGCGATATTATGAACGACCCAGTATGAAGACTAGAGATATTTAAACACTTCTCGATCCAAATCTGCACGAAATAGAGAGATAGTCAGTCTATGGCAAGTCTAGCGCTTATAGTTATATCGGATCTACTTAATAGAAGCTTTAGTAGATCTTCCCTATATGTATCATAGCAGCTCGTATATCATAATATCGATAGAAGAAGAAGAAGAAGAAGAAGAAGAATTTTGAAAGAAAAGAAGAATGCAAAGATAGGAAGAAGATAGAGGAGAGAAAGAAGAGAGAAGAAGATGCAAGAAAGAAGAAAACTCAATTTGGCATAGCCACAACTTAAATTTTTATATTTATTACACGGTAACTACATTTTTTTACAAGGATTCTTCGGAATTTTATTATTATTATTATTATATTATTATTTTATTATTATTATTATTTTATTATTATTATTATTAATTATTATTATATTATTATTATGGTCAGATCTGGGATCACATTACTCATGATTAAGGATTCTTACTTCACTTTTTTGGTGTGAGCAACAAAGGTTATTTTCATGGTAGTCTACACTATAATTTGATCGTATTAATTATTATTCAAGCAAGGAACACGAACATGAAAGAGACACGAACGAACATCAATTTGGCATACAAAAGCTTTTAAATTTTTTGTTCTGTCAGCTACTCTCGTCACATCTACATTGAACTGACACACTGATAAGAACGATACTTTCCCAATGAGTAATTGCTTTTTACAAGGATTACTTTAGGCTAGCATTTGACTCAGTAGTGGGAGTCAGAAGTAGTAGCATCTGAGTAATATAGTAGTAGATAGTAGTAGTAGTAGCACACAGTTAATGTTTTATAAACACATCAAAACTATCGAAAAATTAAACTAAAAACTAAACTATCCATCAAATTTAATTCAATTCAAATAACACGCATACAAAATTTTAAAAAAATGTTCCCCCTAACATTAAGAGGAAAAAGAAAACGAGTGTACCCACAAGGTCATTGAATATACCCCTATCCACCTTGACGCAAACACAAGTTACATAACCAAAAAAAAAAGAGAAAAAAAAATAAAAAAAAAGATCTTTGTAGTAAGCCTAAAAGCGCCATCCTCACTTGTGTAAATTTGATACACACACATATACATAAACATGCATAAGGATACCGTACATAAACACGGTCGTAAAAGATGTCTGCAAATATATACAAGGCATCACATCAGGGTCTACATAAAATAATCACATAATATGAATAAAATAATGAATACTGAATCATAATAATATAATATAATAAAATAATAATAATAATATAATAATAATAATAATATAATATAATAATAATATACATAACTCTACTGTCATAATATAATAAATAAATAATGAAAATACTATTTTTTGTCTCGATGAGAAAATGAAGTATAATAATAATACATAATAATAATAATAATAATAATAATAATAATAAGTTCACGTCAGCTATATACGCAACATATTCATTTGTGTTTGTGGATGCGCAATTTAAAATTGTAAACTATTTGAATAAAAATAACAATTAATGACTTACGTCTTACGTAACAGAGAGCGCGCACACACACACACACGCAGCTCAACACACCACAGCACTTATATTATATATTAAAATATATCTATAACCTATAGCATATATTCGGGGTGGAAGGTCAATATATATACTTAAATATATATATAGTTTGTTGTGAGCCGGGCATAACTATAGATTATCCGCTAAAACGTAGGTGATTAACATATATATAATATATATATATAGCTAGATATATACCGCATCATATAGCATAAACTAGCCATCAGAATATTAAGGATATATAACAGCTAACTATCAAGCTTACTAATCAAAAAAGCACATTTTATATATATCTAAATCGAGCGTTCTAATACTATATTACCCTTTTCTCTTCATAAGCCACATCCATGGGCGTGCGTTATTTTCTAGTTTTGAGTATCGTATATCTTTTAATTTTTTTCAATATATTGTTATATATGATACTACAATCAATTTAAGTTCTAATGAAAATGATCAGAAACAGTTTTTAAATATTAAAGAATCTAATTTATAAAGTAAGAAAAGATTATCGTTTTGCAGTGCGGAATGGAGAATGTTTTCGAAGGAACAATTTAACTTGAAAAAACAACATAGGCCAAAAAGTTGTTGTTAGGGTATTTAAAGCGAAGAAATACCACAAACGTGAAGACGAAGTTTCATTTCATAATTTAAAAAATAATTAAAAATTTAACTCAAAAAATATATAAACCGAAGTTAAAATGAAAAGTACATTTTTGTAATACATGAACTAAATATTCGGTTATTTTAAAAGTTATCAAGCATGGTTAATTTAAAATCAAGTAAAAGAAAATTTTAAAGTCCGATATTTGTTGACATTTTTTTTGCAAATACGTTAGTCCATATTGTTGACAATCGCATAAATGCTGACACAACGGCAAAGTTCTATATTGTGAACGTATTTCAATGTGCGTATTCATTTTTGCTTTTAAAATATTTTTGTGTGAAATCTCGCTACAGATATAATAATAATGTGTATTCAACATCTATATATTAATACTACGAAATGAGTTTTCGGGGCTACCATATCGACTTACAGAATGGACAGCCGAACTTTTTTAATTGGTGGTAAATAAATTATATTTGTGCTGTCTTGACGTGTTATTTTCTTAGTTAATAAGAGGATAGACTAGCAGACAAAAGTTTAGTTTGGGCTGGGCTCAAGGGAAGGAAGGTCGGATTTAAAAAAAAATCTTCGACAGGTACCCACCGGCTCTATGACTAAGGTAATAGACTGGTCTTTTGCCGATGGGATATCGCACTCATCGATTATAAGAAAATATGCTATTTTTCGATTTTTTTTACATATTAAGGGGGCTCGGAGCCGACGCCGGGGACGCAGCACGGGGGAGTTAACGTAGTCAACCGGAGGCCGACGAGACTCCGACTCTGTACATCTTGGCGTTCTACCCTAGGTGTATTCTTTAGTTCTTAAGAAAAAACGGTTATATATTATATATATATATATTATATTATATTATATATAGTATTATATATATATATAGGCCTATTCTATAACTATATATTCATATATATATTATATATAGGATATATACGCAACGGACAATAATCAATAATATAAATAAAAGTTCTTTATTTTATTTCTAACGCTAAAAAATACCCTAGGTTAGAACGCAAAGATGTCAACTAAATATGTAGAAAAAAAAATCGAATATCGATATTTATCAAAATGATATATTATTTTAAGAGCCTAAAACGTCTATTTACCTATCTAGAGGGTACCTGTCGAAAAATTTTTTAAATCCCTTCCGTTCCTTAGGCACCAAACTAAAAGCTTCTAACACGGCTTCTCTCGCCATCATTAAGCAATCTCTCTTCTCCCGTTAATGAAAGTTCATAAAATCAAAAACAGATTAACTTTTTAATGATATATATAATAATATAAAAAAAAAGATGCATGTCGTCACTTGTTAGACACTTAGAATTGAAATCTCAAGGATCAACTTATAAACGCAGGGACAAGTCATATCATATTAATTTATATTTTTAAAATATATTATTATAATACTACTTATATATATGCATATACTCTGGGACCTAAATATTTGGATATGGGTTCGGCCGTACCTGAACGCACGCATAATATACTATATATATAATAATATATAATACCTATATATATACTATAGGTATGTGGTAGCATACTATACTATATATAGCAGTACCACTCAGCATCCAAACTTAGTATGTATTTTATTCTCGCTCGACGCCCGTGAGTTGTTTATGATCATTCCTGTTTTCATATAATTTTAAGTTATTATCTTTTGTATAATGCGTCATGTCCTAAACAATCAATCTTCGCAACGTGGCTGTAAACGGACATGATCAAAAATTATATAGGACGTTTTACGCTGTTTACGACTCTATTAGTTCAGTTTTTTTTATTATTATTTTTTTAAATATAAATGGAATAACCCGCCTGGGCACAAAGGGTAACTCGGCAAAGATAGAAGAAGGCTAGTTCAGAGACAATCGGCCATTCCGGGGGTACGACCTATTTCCCCCCCTCCGGGGAGGGTCTCCGGAATCCCCGCTTTTGGATTTGGTGTTGCGGTGGTTCCTCGCACCCCGCGACCTCCTCACATACCGGCACGGGGTATGAAAACGTCGCCTCTCTGTTCCCCGTCGGCTCAAGCCCCTATTTTTTTATTTAATTTCTCATATGTATTTATCTTGTAATAGGGCTTTATATGCTGAATCCCCGCAAATATACTCGTTACACTCGCTTTGTTTCTGTAATTGTCAGACTTTTTCGAGACTATGTGAATTTTTTTTATGTTTTCGCTTTGGATCTTTCGTCTTTCTCTTTTTTTTTATATTTACACCTTTTTTTGTAATATCGGCTATTAGTAAGTGTCTAGAATTTCCAAATATGGTCAAATTGGTTTTCTCGTGCTCCAGTGCTAGTACCTTTTTCGAGATATTTCATTTTTAAAACAATATTTCAACATAAATGTGATTTTTCTAAAATAATTATTTTAATAATATTTTTCACGAACTTATAGAAAATCATTGCGTCCGTCCATCACTTAAATTCATTGCTATTTAGCGTGGTGCATATACTAGCAAGAGCATATGTTAAACAAAAAAAAAAAAAAAAAAAACTGATCACGGAAGTCTATATATATATGTCGTGCCATGGCACACACCTTAACCTAGAGGAGAAATACTGCTCTGTCACACCTAACTTTATGTAACCTAACCTAAGGCATCACGGGGACCCTATCGTCAAACTCACACCTTGAAACTAATCGTAACGCTAATGTTAACGTAAGCCATGAGCTATTGTACAATAATATATACGACATATATATAGGCACCGGGCACTATTCTTTCCTATATTATATATTATATATATATATATATATATATATATATATATATATATATATTAGCCCCTACTAATAAAAATAAAACGCACACCTATTATATATATATAGCATATACTGAGTAACACCTCAGAAAGGCGCACCACTTACTCACAAATATAAATAAGATAACATTATTTTAATTCATCAGCTGATCAAACTACTTATATTATATCTTCAGTAATTAGATTTATACATATATAGAATGTAAACACTTGCAAAATCGCATACACTATAATAAATATTATTAATAATAATTCAACTCCTAACATCGGAGACATAAATACTTAAAATATATAATAGTTGACATATCACATAAATAACTCGTGAGTTAGTTCTTTTTTTAAATAATTTTTTACTCATAAACCATATAAAGTCTTGTTGTATCATTTCTTATTATTTTTTGTTTTTCGCAACGCCTCATACTCAAAACAACCGAAAATTCTATGAGGTGAAACTTTTACGGGCACAGTATCATGCTAGATTATATTGGTCAACGTCAGCCAAAACTCGCACCGATGACTCTCAAATAAATTATGTCGCAGTCTCTGTATTCCAATACTTTACAACTGTTATTTTTCAATATGATAATATCACTCTAACTTCTTTGATTCTGTTCCGTACTAATAGCACTTCACATTGAATATGTATGGATCAAACTTATAACATGACATGCAAGAGGTAATAAATGAAAAACAAAAAAAGAAAATCTATCAAAATCGCATGACCCGCGATGACCGCGTATACCGCCAGGTCGTTGGTCTTAATGATTAAGAATGATTAGAAAAGTTAATATACTATTTTTATATGTTGTAGCTAGTACCCTTTACCCATGATTTCACTAATTTATAAGTATAATCACTCTGCACAGAACCTACTTAAATTATATCTTTATTAAAATATATCTCACTTAGCTAATATCGTGAGTATATATAGACCTAAAATTGTGTATACCGCAACCGGACCTAGTATCACTCATGCCTACGACCTACGATAACTTATACCTCAGATATATGTAGCATACTATATACTACTAACAAAGATAATTCTATTTTTTATGGTCACTATACTATATATATATATAGTATTATATTATATATATATACTATATATTATAATTATATAGTGAGATATAATATATATACTATATTTATATATATATATATATATATACGTATATACCTCATTTTACCTATCCGTTTAATGAGTAATCATATCTGCTAACTGACTAACCTACTTATAATTTATTTATATAAATATCTGCATTATTAGGATATACATATAACTAAAATTGTATGGTTAGTAACTACGTACACCTAGTGAGGATCACTATGCATCAGACATTAATCGCCTGCTATATAACCGCTCAAGAAATATGATCGACATATATATACTATACTCAACTCACTCAAAAGTTTCATTTTTATTTGATCGCGCCGCCTACTTTATCCTGTTTCAATGAGTATCAATCTTGACACGCAATCCTATTAAATTTATACAATATATATCCCCTAATGCACGTGACACTTAAAATATATGGTGCCTGATCACTGGATACTAATTAGTACAATCAGCATACAGTAGTACCTACTCGCTACGTACACTGCCTTTAGATAGGCGACACTCCTTACCAGAAGTCTGTTTTTGTATGAGTCTTTGAACTGATTTATCAGCTAAATAAATTTTTCATCGCTTCGAATTGTCGCTAAAGTATATGTAACGAACAATAGAGATCACAAAACATCGCAAACTCTGACTTATTGTTTTATAATTATCTCTCTCCTCCTGCAGCCAATAGACTTGTGACAACCATGTTGTGCCCACCCTGAACCCACTATTGCTGAATCTCGCGCACACGATACAATTAATTTTGCTAGAACGATACAAATCAAAATCCTAGTTTGACAAGTGCGTACTCTGTTCAACACACAAGAGCACGAGACACAACTCGGCACGCTCTGTATAGCAGAAAATCTCGCGTAACGCACTACAATCGAAAGTTTACATAAATTAAGCTTAAGTATATATACTACCTGATAGCATATACAGGCACCGTGAGGCTATATATAACTCAGCTCAGAACTTAATAGGTCAGAGCTCACAATATACTAATAAATATAAAGCTCACTCACATTTATTTTGTCTAGGCGACCGTCATAACTTATCCTCTCTGTTTCAATTGAGTAAGCACTCCTGTACTGAATACCGCTAACATCAATTAATATATTTATAAAATATATATATATCCCTATCATCAGACTGTATCAGGACACTAAAATTGTGTGCTGAACCGGACACGTTAACTAAGCACTACTGCATAACTCAGCTCAGAATGGCCTCAGCAACAACTCTCACAAATAACGTACATTATTTGTCCGAGATATAGCTTATTTAACCTTAGTTTCAAATGAGTACTGGTCAATTACTGACTAATACGCAACACTACTTATGATATATAATTTATATTAAAATATAATAATCCTATGCATTCGGGCACTAAAATTGTGTGTATATATCTGAGATAATACGAGGACTCCTCACACTTGAGCATCACCGGCACGTCAACCGCTACCGCACCGTATACCTAGTACCTCTGAATAAGTAGTACGCTAATCACAACTTATCACTAAAGAAGTCATTTATTTTTCTAGTGCGTGCAGTACTACCTTTTACTCATCTAACAATGTTTCATGAGTTTCACACTGAACCGGCAACCCTATAATTTAAAGAGTTATTCGATCATAATCATCGTGCCCACACTAAACAACTCTGAGCTCGTGTTCTACAATACAACGCATGTTTCAGAGCAGCGTATACGTCATATACAGCCTTCAGAAATAAAGAAAACACGACACAATACAGAAAAAAACGCTCTCAGAGTTTATTTTACAGCGCTCCGCCCTTTTACCCCCTTCGAATGAAGTCAAACAGCTCATCCACTCCTGCAGCCACCACATAACCTACTAATTTCTCTAAATCATTCTATACCTGCATATCGATGAGTCACATGAGCCATTAACTTCTGCTACACAATCTATTAGAAGTATGTCCGTCAGGTCATGAATACTTCGAATCCCGCATCTCTCCACCTTCATAAAAAAAAAATAGATATTAAATCGGTGCATGATTGGAGATGATCACCTTCCAAAGAACTTCATGGTACGCACTCATATGCCACAGGAGAACGAGAGATGAATTTTTGATCACCCAAATAACGTACCATAAAACTACCACTCTGGAAATCCCTAACAACAGACAGGATCGCATCTGGTCATTCATATGAAGCTATTCATAATATCTAGCTACATACCAGCAACCTAACCTCATACCATCATTGAAAAAGAAAAGCCACGCATATGATAGGACAATCACAGGACATCAAAGACATAAGTGTGTAATGTGTAGCCTGGAATACTACTGAGAAACAACCGCACAATACGCCTAGATTTGGTTCTGGGAGCACACAAACTCATGGAATAATGTGCCACGCACACACTCACAAAAAGCCTCGGCCATTTTACATTGAATCACTTGAGAGACGCAACAGACCTTTTTATCATTACATGTCACTTGATGAGCTATCAATACTCGGAGAGCACAACTTCTGCGCACACAAACATACACATGACATTCTTTAAAATAGTTAATAATCGCAACAAGCGCACCATAGCCCCCCTTCTATTTCATTAATACAAATTGTGTACTCGTTGACCCGCTCGGCATCCGCACCGACTCAATCGGGAGACACCTAAGAGAGAGAGACACCTCGATAGACAGAGGAAAAGCTCTCAAGGACTCCAGCCAGGCTCAGGAATGGCGCACCCTCACTCACAGCTAACTCCACAGTCACTCTCTTTCATCGCTATGCGCCTCCTCCCTTGCTCCTAATTTTTACCCTCGTTTCAATCGACGTTCACTCCTCTTCGCACCTCCCGGCAACACTACTCACATCAATCTACTACTTCAATTACAAAAATTTCTTACTGGTACTCGTGAAACACACCTCATAACTTTGGATGTATGTCGCCAGCATAGCGCGCTCTGGAGAGTTCACCAGAGTCAGACCGTAAGCACTCCCGCCCCCGCATCACAGTACCACATATGCTAGACAGACAATATGCTCCTACACCGCCTCAGAATACCTAGGACGAGCAGAAACAAATTACACCAGCAATTATATATTCTACGCAATATCCAACACCTTACTCCTCCCACATCATCCAGATACTCGGGCCATTCATTAAACACATCACACTCATTTAACCTCTAAGAAGACCTTCCGTATATCCAAATAACACCATACTCTAAGCACATCCACCCAAAATATCCCCTAGGGAACAAACTTTGACGTCAACGCAGCGTAGTGGTATCTCATCTCACTATGGGTCTACCCCTTCCTTCAGGAAATACAAATAAAGCACTCTCCTCCTCTCATAGATGTCTTTCCTGTGACCAACGGCACAGGAAAAACATACTCTTACCCAAAATCCTGCCTGACGTTAAGGACATAGACCAACTTCAATACGCTTTTTTCATTCGGGACGCTATCTTGCAGTGGTTGGCACATACCTCCGCAAGATAAGAGCCACTAGCTTGTTGGACGAGTTTGTTGGCTCGGGACGCGGGAACGAGTTAAGGTTAATATACCTTATTACTCTATGGGTATTCAATAGAGTATCACTGTCTGCAACTCTGCAACCTCCTAATAATATTTATATACTACCTCACTGCATAATCGGGACATACTCACTATAATAATTATGATGGTGCCTAGGTCAACTGGAGGATCAGACCGCACGGGGGCACCGTCACATACACTCATATATAGTCACCGCGCCGTATCATTAGTGCACTTCAGAATATATATATATGATAGCTGAGTCATACCACTTATCCACAAAAAGTCATTTTTTGTCTATGCTGCCGTACCCTGTGGTAACATCTAGTGGCCGTAGATGTCTCGGTCTGACCTGATGTCATCACTGCGATGTATCGCAATCCGTATAAGATATTAATACTATAGATTTAGAGTATTGTTCGTCTTTAAAACGAGCAACTCGGGAGAGTATCATACTAAAATAGATTTCGCCTGTGCAAGCAACGGACCATGGTGGAGGTACTTTGCTAACTGAGCAGCTCCGAAATTCAGGACATTAAGTGAACTGAGCATTACTTTCATTGACATATTATGTCACTCTTCTTCTGATGCAGTAGTTATTCGTTTTAATTTAACGCGAATACTACTTATAGAGTATTCCAACAATCTCTGATCACTCGTGCTAAACCCTTATATAATTTTAAATATAATAATTACTACGTTATAGCATCGAGAAATCTAAAATTGTGTGTCCTGATAGTATCACACGGGATCCGTACACGCACTATAGACCTATCAGTATGAAGAATATTGGTACGTCACACCCTAATTCTACACTAACTAAAAGTTCATTTTATGTGATCTCGCGTACGTACCCTTTATCCTCACATGTTTTAATATGATAGTATTATTGAATAAACATATACATCAACGTATACTGCCATGACTAATCAATAACCTTATCAATTTTTAAATAAATATATCCCATCATCGGAACACTAAATTGTGTATGCCCGCATGGAGAAAACCGCATATATCCGCACAGCACCGCTCACATATTGGCGCTAACCACTTATACTACTAAAGTCATTTTTGTTCAGCGAGGTCTTTATGTATATATATATACTTATTACCTACGTCCTTTCATAGTAAAATTTACACATAATCAATATATACTAGCTAATCACTTAGATTAATTTAAAATATATTTTATAGATATAGTATATAGATATCTATATATATATATATATTATATCATATAGTATAATTATATATATTAATATATATATATTATATTATAATATATATCTATATATATAATATATATTATATATTACTATATATAAATATATATAGTATATATATATATATATATATATATATATATACTTATATATTATATATATATTATTATATATATATATATATAATATTATATAGTATATATATATATAGTATATATATATATAATATATATATATATATATATTATATATAATATATATATATATTGGCATTTCATAAGGAAGAAATCACATATCATTTTTTTATTTGTTCTATCAATACGAAATTACGAATTTTTTAGAGCATATATAACTGGGTGAGGAAGACATTTTTTTATTTTAAATCATCGGTTTGAATAGCTTAATTAGCCAACCGTTTTCTCGCTCTTTACTGAAAAATATTTATTCTACAAGTATTTTAATGTTTTCATCTGAAAAAAGGCAAAACTGAAATTGGTAGCCAAATCAATATAATTTTTGCATTCAGTCACGCAATATACTATAAGAAACGATATTACTTATAAACCATTAGCAGCAAGAGAAACCAAATCGTTAAATTTCAGCGAATATATCCAACAACTTGTTGTTGAGGTTTCCAAAGAATTCCAAACCAATAAAAAACGAGTAATTAGCATAGTTACGGATAAACCATCAAATATGATCAGTACTCTTGAAAAGTTAAATAAGGACAATGAGAAATTGTTCAATGTGATTCAAATTTTATTGAATATCAAAACGAAGAAGTACTACTTTATTTTTAATAATACTTCTTAAATAAAGAAGAGATTTTAGCAAATGACAAAAATTCACTGAAAGAAGAGAAAAAAAGGAAAGAATGCTAACAAAAAACAAACTATTTTTTCGGCTTTCTATGTTGATCACTAGCTCAGAATCTTCTTTAGAACTGAACTGAAGATCTGATATTAAAAACTAGGAATGATCTTTGTGAACTAGGACATAAATTGAACAAGACTATCAAACAGAAATCTAGGTCGGAGTCAGTTAGTTCATCAGTTTCAGGAATTCTTTCTTGTAGTATCTTGTCAGATAAGGATGAAGAAGCCAATTGGCTTTTATCTACCAATTTACTTCTGCAGTTGTTCTAATTTGATCTATCTACCTTTCACATTTAATAGAAATCAGTACCTACCTTACTCGATAACTAAAAATCAAATATTTGCATTGGAAGCATACGAAATTTATAGCGTGGTTTTGGTAAGTAGAAAAAGGAAAACGGGATGAGCTTCAATAATAGTTTTAATCTTAAAATACTCTATGAATAATGGCATAGTAGTATATATAAAAAAAAATTAACAATAAATATATATATATATAATATATATATATAATATATATATATATATATATATATATATATATATATATTATATATATATATCATATACTATATATATATATATATATACTATATATAAATATATATTATATATATATATATTATTTCATACTATTTTATAAATAAAGAACATATGAGCTTCAATTTGATTATGTTAGAACATATGTATATATTTACATATTATATCGTTATTATAATTGCCATTCATGAAACTTTACAAATAACAAATACAATTTAACATATATTCGAGTACAAAATTTTTCATAGTAATTACACGTTATTATGTATTTATTTATAGAAATGCGTAGCAAATCCATAGATTTATACAGTAGTAACAACAACAACAACAACAATAACAACAACGACAACGCATGCTTCATTAATTTCACTCCATCTTGAATTGACCTTATGAAGGCCTCAGAGTGTCTGAAAATGAAGTAAGAGTCAAAAATTTTATGTATGGGTCTATAAAATTCACAGCTGTGGTTGAGCGCTTTAATACATTTATTACTTATTATAAAGAGCGATGCAGTGGCGCCAAAAGTTTCCAATATAAAAAAAGTTAAAAGTAGAGAAAAACATGGGTATGAGGACCGGGCATTTCAGACAATCAACTGAGAGGTTTAATAGAAAAGTGTTATAACCACACATTCTCTCTCTCTCTCTCTCTCTCTCTCTCTCTCTCTCTCTCTCTCTCTCTCTCTCTCTCTCTCTCTCTCTCTCTCTCTCTCTCTCTTTTTCTCTCTCTCTCTCTCTCTCTCTCTCTCTCTCTCTCTCTCTCTCTCTCTCTCTCTCTCTCTCTCTCTCTCTCTCTCTCTCTCTCTCTCTCTCTCTCTCTCTCTCTCTCTCTCTCTCTCTCTCTCTCTCTCTCTCTCTCTCTCTCTCTCTCTCTCTCTCTCTCTCTCTCTCTCTCTCTCTCTCTCTCTCTCTCTCTCTCTCTCTCTCTCTCTCTCTCTCTCTCTCTCTCTCTCTCTCTCTCTCTCTCTCTCTCTCTCTCTCTCTCTCTCTCATAAACATACTAAAATGTGCCTTATGTACATGTTACCTAAGACGCAGTTTGGAATTTTTCTGGCATTCAGAATTATTTCTGAATATCATGTCTGTGGAGCCGGTATATTTTTGGCCGGCTCCGGCTCCCTCTCCACCATCACCATTTTAAAATTTATCCGGCTCCGACTCCGGATCCATGATTTTAAAAATATGCGGTTCCGGTTCCACCCAAAAAAATTTTTTTCCTTTCGCGCTCCGCAAATCTGCATGTCATAATGCATTATAATATTACATTAGAGTAGGTTTGCCGAGCACCGCACCGCACCGCACCAGGACACTGGAATTGTGTGGCGTCCCACACCCGGGGCGTCGGTCAATCCTACATACGAGATATATCGCGGAATTGAAGTTTGAGACATCCGAAGACGTGTGGAAGCGAATGCGGATATTTGACTTTCAAAAATACAAATGTTTGTGAGGATGAGGATAACATACTGTCAATGAGGATAATAAAACAAAATTGAACGAATCTCTTAATTAAGCAAGTCGAGTTGCCAGATTCGATTTTTATCAATTAATCGTTGTCACATTTAGCAAAGGAGCTAGAATTATAATCTCACTTTTTTATTATTACTCGCCGAATAGATTATATCTCACTTTACTTTCTTCATTCCTCACAGAAGAGACTACGTTCAATCCAACAAGAATGGTAGGAATCAGAATACCTAACGCTAAGACCCTTTGACCTTTTCAGGAACCCTCACTTAAGAAGGGTTCCAACTAAAACTATAAACTAAAATCAACAAAACTCCTTCAGAACTTATCTGTTTATTAAGTTTAAAATAACTCGTAACATCCTAATGTATATTTATAAGAACTTATCTGTTTATTAAGTTTAAAATAACTCGTAACATCCTAATGAATAATTACATACTGCAAAATATATATATATATATATATATATATAAATATTTATATATAATAACTAACTTACATATATATATATATATATATATATATATATATATACATATATATATATATATATATATATATATATATATACCTCTATAAATAAATATATATATATATATATATATATATATATATATATATATATATATATATATATATATATATATATATATATATATATATATATATATATATATATATACTATATATATATATATATATATATATATATATATATATATATATATAATTTCGAAAAGTAGTTACTTAAAAGCTTTCGAAACGTCGTAATTTGCAAAGGTTTATTCCAAAATAGCAATTGAAAAGGTTCTGCTCTTCAAGGAGGAGGAGGAGGAGGAGGAGGAGGAGGAGGAGGACCTTTTCAATTGCAAAGAGGTTCTCCTTGTTCTTCAAAGGAATCGACGACCTTCTTCGAAACGAGAAAGAGTGATAGAAGGA
>JABUQX010044897.1:20000-22500 GCA_015478945.1 Trachelipus rathkii | reverse complement strand
TAGGCTTAATGAAAAGTTAGAGGCTACGTCCCGAAAATAATTATGTCGTGCTCCATGTCACGTACGATAGGGGAAACTAATGAAGGAGCATGACAAATGGTGCAGGGGGTTAGAAAGGGCAAGGTAAATCCCCCAAAAGAAATAGAAAGATTAAAGTTTGTTACAACAGTGTTGGGGTGTTAGGGAGGGGGTTAGTTTTTCCTATTATGAAACAGTGGTACAAAGTTGGTAATTATAGGCCTATATAAAGGGTTGGGTTGGTATCGAATAAAGGGGGGGGGGTGGATCTTCGCATCGGAACAATTCAATTAGGGCTGGTTGGTATCAAAGAATATGGGGAAGGGGTATCCATTGATTTTTGTCCCTTAAATAGATTTTCTCTTTAAAAACATGTTTTTTTATTAAGTAATTTATAATCACAAACACGTGCTCTCGGGTTTATACGTAATTGTGACGCAGTTACTCTTTACGAATACCACCTCAGCTTAAATTATTATTATTATTATTATTATTATTATTATTATTATTATTATTATTATTATTATTATTATTATTATTATTATTATTATTATTATTATTATTATTATTATTATTATTATTATTATTAAGTTTTAGAACACAGACATGAGTAACCTTTATTGAACTGTGGACCTCCCAAGGTATTGTTTATTACAATTTGGGCCATATATATATATATTATAATATATATTATATATATATATATATATATTATATATATAACAGATGTGTTATATATATATATTATATATATATATATATATATTATAATATAATATATATATATATATAAGGTGCTCTTAAAAATACTGTTACCAATAAAAACAAATCAGCAGTTCAGTTTAATATGTACGCAATATAATCTACAACCATTAACATTATTATTGCAAAAAATACAACAGTCATTCAAAATGAGCCCCTTTTAACGTAACACAAGCCTTAAGCCTGTCAGTCGTCTATTGCATCAAGCACGACCTCCATTGCAAAATTCTTCACCGCACCGCACCAGCTAAAACTCGCTTTAAAGAACAAATATTTGGGTGTCATCCAAAGTCGACCATACGCGCTAAAATTGTCCATAATTTGTAATACAAAGAATTAAGATTGGGGGCTGCTAGATCTGGCCCATCCTCAACAGTCAGAAAATGGGGAACATTATCCTTGAGTCAAACTTGAGTGGTGACCTTGCTTGCTTTATGAACCAGTGTTGAACCTTGTTGAAAGGTTCATTTTGGAAGATGGTCTGACTTAGTTGTTTTACCACACCTTCTAAAATGGTCTGCTGATACACAGATGCTTAGGTTTTAACACCTTTTCAACAACAATGGGTGTCTGTGACGCCATACGTAACTTAATGCTCACCAAACCATTACAGTAGCCGAATGATGAGCCCTTTGGACGTGTGGTACAAGGTCTGCATGCTTCCTTAGATATTCTTTCCACTGCAAAGATTTTTCGTTTGTAAAGAGAGTTTTTCAGTGGCGATCATGCGAGTACTCAGACAATAGGTGAGAGTTTTACAGTGGCGAACCTGCGCGTACTCAGCCAATAGGAGTTTAAACTTCTCTCTCATACCTTAACCTTAGGGCTTAGGTCCCCTTCTGACGATGAGCGACATGAAATTCTTAGGAATATGCATTTCACGAGAGATGTTTTGCCTACGAAGATTTCGCTCATCTCGGTCTTGCACAGCTTTGACAGTCGGCGGTGTCCTAACAGAACGTGATCTACCAGATCTAAAGTAATCTTTCACATTATCAGTGCTCTGGCAAATTTGTAGAAACTGTACTGTGACTAGTGAGGATATAGTCAACCACCTCACAAGGCTATCGTAGTTCCATAACCTCCTACGTTTCCTGATCACAAACTGGTATAATAATGAAAATTAATTTAGGTTAAGTTAGGTTAGGTTTAGGTTAGGTTAGGTTAGTTAGGTACCTCGGTAGTCACAGTACAGTTTCTACAAATTTACCCAGTGCTCTCGTATAACTTTATGACACAATAAGCAAACAAACAGTTAAGAACTAGCTGTTGCAGTCTTGAAAATGATACTCTTTTTCTATTCCTCGCTTATTTAAAGCTGTAACAGCAATACAGTTTTGTTTACAGCCCTACTCCATAATTAGTTAATTTGCAACCGTCAAAAACAGTATCTATACTTAAAGTGTGAAGGTTACATATTAAAATCATAAGTTATCGTTATAAGTTATCATAAGTGAATAACGAAAAATGTAAAAAAAAAAAAAACTCCGAAAATAACCTTGGAAAAAAATAAAATAAAAAAAGTTATAAAGGCTCCAGATATTATATTTATAATATTCGTCTTTGGAAGACATTTCATACAAGTTTCATGAAAATCGAGAATGTGTCGCATAATTGATAAGGCCGATTCATGTGGGCCGCGCTATTTACATTTTTAAAATATGATTTTTATATAATCAAGAAGAAGAAGAAGAAGAAGAAGAAGAAGAAGAAGAAGAAG
>JABUQX010044897.1:12500-15000 GCA_015478945.1 Trachelipus rathkii | reverse complement strand
ATTTTTTAAATTTCATAGATAAAAATGTCTCCTGATTAATAAAATGTTATTTATTTTCCTGTACCTGTTATGGTTTTTTTTACGTGCATGTTGCTTTCTGGAGGTGACCAGTTTTTCTATCCGTTAGTTACAATATGCAGTTTTACCGTAATTACCAACTAAATACCCTCCAAATTGGCTTAATGAACTACATATATGATGCCCAAACCATTCATATATATATATATATATATATATATACTATATATATATATATATATATATATATATATATATATATATATATATATATATATATATATATATATATATATATATATATATATATATATCCAATCCTTTCTTAAATGTTGCAAGTGAGCCGCACTTAACAACCTCCTATAGGGCAAACCATTCCAAAAATTAACAACTCTATTACTGAATGAAATGTTTTCTCATATCAAAATGGTATACTACCTTCTTAATTTTCTTATCATGTCCTCTGGTCTCCCATCAGTGGTATATTATTCTACTATAAAGAATTTATTGGCCTCTGTATTATCAATAAATGTAAATATTTTGTAGACTTGTATCATGTCCCCTCTAAGAAATCGCCTTTCTACAGAAGACATTCCTAACTCCTTCAGCCTCTCCTCATAGCTGTTAACCTCAAAAACCACATCGTTATTGTTGCTCTACGTTGCACCCTCTCTCCACCATATCTAAAAGTCTTTCCTTAAATAAGGGGCCCAAACTTGTACGCAATACTATAAATGAGTCAAAGGAGATTTTACTCTCCATCAGCGGGATTCGAAACACTGGACTCCACGTCGCTGAGTTAACAGTAACCGGTCGCCATGGGCACTAAAATACTAGCCTAACGCTATTAGACAGATGCCTTATATTCCTTGCTCTTGCAAACGACATTGAGGTGTTTACTTTGTTCGGATTTTTTTTATTTATAGGCGTCTGGGCACTTTCCTTCAGAATTGACATATATATATATATATATATATATATAGATGTATGTGTATATATATATATATATATATATATATATATATATATATATATATATATATATATATATATATATATATATATATATATATATATATATATATATATATATATATATATATATATATATATTGAAATGTTATTGAACATGATGATATATATATAGGTGTGTGTAGGTGTGTGTGTGTGTGTGTGTGTGTGGATACTTTGTAATTATTGTGGAATTTCTTAAACTTTTTTCTAATTTTGATTATTTTCATTTATTTTTTTTCATCGTAATTTCTTTTATTCTTCTTGGTTATCATCCAAAAAACATGTGAACGAAACAAAGTGAAAAAGAAATGTACGAATAATTTTGGTAGATTTAAAAAAAAAAATAAAAAAAAAAAAAAAGAAAGTTTTTCAAAAAATATATATTTTTTTCATTGAAGAATGCTGGATATGTGGACTAATTTATTATTATTATTATTATTATTATTATTATTATTATTATTATTATTATTATTATTATTATTATTATTATTATTATTATTATTATTATTATTATTATTATTATTATTATTATTATGTCTACGTTCTTTTATAGTATGTCTGTGTTGAATTTAAAAGGCTAAATGGGGGGCGCTGGGGGGCAACGGCTGGCTTCTGTTCTCAAAACAGTGGGGGGAAGGGGGTTCAGGGAGTTAAATGTGTGGGCTAAACTTTGGGGGAATAGTTAGGGGAGAGAAAGGGGTTTAGGGGAGGGTACCTGGCAAGGTCGTTTGCTCACTCACACGTCACAGACTCACTGCAGAAGAAGGGCTTCTGTATAATAAGTTTACTCTGTATACAAATAACAGAGTGATGAACAGATTTATAGTCTGTCTCACCGGTTTGGAAAATTATTATTATTATTATTATTATTATTATTATTATTATTATTATTATTATTATTATTATTATTATTATTATTATTATTATATGTCGGTATGAGACGTTCTATTTTGAATTATTTTCTTTCTCTCTTTCAAAAAAATTTTGAAAGTTAAAAAAAGTTATATTTATTTTTAGTAAATGACGTTTTTTTTTTTTTTTTATCAATGCGAATGACTTATTATGGTGAGAAGACTTTAAAAATGCCGACGTACTGATGAAGAATGTCATACCGTGAATGTTAAAACGTAGATCGAGAGAAGAGAGAGAGAAGAGAGAGAGAGAGAGAGGAGAGAGAGAGAGAGAGAGACAGAGAGAGAGAGAGAGAGAGAGAGAGAGAAGTAGATATACGTAAATACTCTCTCAGCTATAACTCGATATTGAGCGAGCTCTCCCACTTTATCCGCTCTAGAGAAAAGAGCTCTTAGCTCTCTCTCATATTTGATGTGGAGTAAAGAGTTTTAATAAATGTTATATTATAAGACCTGCACCGGTAAGACCCCGCCCAAGATATATATTTTCTTTCTTTTTTTTAACTCCATTTTTGGCGTCATAGAAGATAAAGTTCATTGGGTCAAGATACGATATT